>OY740784.1:98828119-99045271 GCA_963514005.1 Raja brachyura | reverse complement strand
GAGTGGGGAGGGGGAAGAGTGGGGAAGGGGAAGAGTGGGGAGGGAGAGCTCATTCCACATAGCTACCATTCTCTGAGTAAAGAAATTCCCCCTCATGTTACCCCTAAACTTCTGTTCCTTAATTCTCAAATCATGTCCTCTTGTTTGAATCTTCCCTACTCTCAATGGAAAAAGCTTATTCATAATGTAATTCATAATTCATAATTCATTTGTGAGGGATGGGGAAGGGTGAGAGAGGTGCGGGGGAGGGTAGAAGGATGGGGATGAGGGAGATGGGGTAGGGGAGGGAGGGAGAAGATTGTGGAGGGAGGGGGAGAGGGGTTGGGGGAGAGAGGGGAAAGAGTGGGGTGGTAGTGTGGGAGGGGGAGGGGTAGGGGCAGTCCATCTATTCCCCACTCCCTATCACCCCCAATTCTCTTTCTCTATTCCCACACACGTGATCACGCGCTTCGACACAGGCTGCGGGGGCAGGGCTGGGGCAAAGGCAGATGTAAATGAGATAATTCTAATTGGACATTTGTGAGGGATGGCATTGTGACACAATGGAACGTGCTGGAACATCAGGCGGGGGAGGGGGGGCTGGGGCTGGGGCTGGCACGAGGGCAGATGTAAATGAGATCCGTTCCGATTGGACATCTGTGAGCATTGGGCATTGTGACATCACACGATGGAATGTTTACCAACATCCTGTGGGTGAGAGCAGTTTGATTGTTTTAAGCTTTTGAAAAATTGGGGGGGGGGGGGGGAAGGATTTTATTAAAAATGGTTTACGTTACAACGTCTAAACGTAATGAGGAGTGCCTTTGGTAATGTACAAGCGTAACATCTGGCTAAATGGAAAAAAAGGCAGCGTCTGAGGGTCCGGTTTGTCAGAGCAGGGAATCAAAGGGGGAAAACGTGGCAGCCGGACGGCAGGCGGACGGCTGTCGGCAGACACACATAGAGTTTTAATATAATAGAGATATATATACTGTCTAATAAACAGGAAAATCAAGGACACCGAATACAACAGCATACTACCCCAGCCTGCAATCCGTTCCCCTTGAGCTCGAGGTCTATTGTTCAAGTCTCAGTTACGACTCAGTGGGTGGCCTCCAAAGTTAGAAGTTATAGGTTCAATTCTTCTCCTGAGACTTGAGTTTTATAACCTGGATTGACATGACACTGACAGTACAAAATGAGTGCATTGTTATTGGAAATGTCATCCTTCAGGTCAGTCATTAAACCATCACAAATATATGCAACAAAAAAAAAGCCCTCCGGAGCACTTCTTCCAAAGAGGAAGAGTTATTCTCAGAGTCCTGGCCTGTGAAGACCGTCTGGATGTTATTGCATTGGCGCTGGTGCAATGCACAATTGTGTTTAGAACATTGCAACAATACCACCAATTCACATAGTACTTCATTCACTGTGTAGCCTTTAGGGCAATCATAGTCGTGAAAGGTGCTATGCAAGAGCACCTCTTTCTTTTTATGTGTGAGATTAGACAAATAAATAAATGATACCAATGGTTTATTTTCAGTTGGGACAGAGCATTAAAAAAATGGTTAAGACTTTAAGCAAATGACTTTCAAAGCAGAAGTTGAAATAAAGTTGCAGAACCTAAGGTCCAATCATTTCATAATAGTTCCTATGAACCCTGGATTTATTTTTACTAGTTCCTTCATCATAGTTCTACTATGATAAAACCGTAGTATCATCGTGTGATTTAATAATGCAAAACTCTTACAAATGTAATTTACATTTCTTGCTAATTTACATGCATCTTCTATTTTCTTCCTTGTTATTCGTTCCTTAGTTCATACTTTGCTTTTTGCTCATTCTATTATAATCCCTAATCATACTGCTCTTCTTAGCAATACAGTCATACAGCCACATTGTTCATGCTGACGAAGTTGTCATATTGGGCTTGTCCCATTTCATTGCATTGGGCCAGTGACCTCTAAACCATTTCTATCCATATATTTGTCCAAATAAGGCTTTTAAAAGCCATAATTGTATCCACGTCAGCAGCTTTCTCTGGCACCCCATTAGGCACTACCCTTTTAGATTGGTCCATGAACATGCAGGGAATGGAAGGATGTGGATCACATGCAGGCAGAGGAGATTAGCTAAACTTGGCATCATGTTTGGCACAGGCATTGTGGGACCTGTTACGTTGCTGTAATAGTCTATGTTTGATACACTTTTCCATCCTTCCCCTCTCTCAGCAATTTAATAGACACTTGTTTTCTTACATTTCCAGTGACATAGAAGTAGAGAAGAGGTCAGAGGCAGATCAGCCAGGATCATATTGAATGGGAGATGGCAGGGGCAGGCTTGAGAGGCTAAGTGGTCCTCTCCTGCTTCTTTATTCTTGTGTTTTGTGTCCTCAGAGTATCAGTGTTGCTTTGTTCTCTCTCCTTTTACTTTCATTCAACCCCCCCCCCCACACCCAATGAATGTTCTTCCTATAAGGTCAGCTATGATCTACAAGTTTTCATTGTTCCACCCAGTCAGGCAGTATTTATATACAATAGGCAATGGACAAGGTGGTGCAATGGTGCAGGAATAGGCCATTCAGCCCTTTGAGCCAGCACCGCCATTCAATGTGATCATGGCTGATCATTCCCAATCAGTACCCCGTTCCTGCCTTCTCCCCATATCCCCTGACTCCGCTATTTTTAAAAGCCCTATCTAGCTCTCTCTTGAAAGCATCCAGAGAACCGGCCTCCAC
The DNA here is from genome assembly GCA_963514005.1 of Raja brachyura. Next base: position 99,042,555 of record OY740784.1, on the reverse strand, counting down.
CACCCTTATGGAGGGATTTTAATAGCAGCAGAAATCACAGAGTGGAGGAGATAAATTGGGGGTCTCACAGAACTCCCGTTGGAGAGGAGAACATCTGCAAGGAGTGCCCATGTTGTGGAGATGTTGCAGTGGAGAAGAAACCATATAAAACAAAGTGATGGAGGAACTCAGCAGTTAGGCAACATATGTAGAGGGCCTGGACAGATGACATTTTAGGTCTTCCAAATAAACAGACGATGTTTGGGTTGGGACCCTTTTTCTGACTACAGTCTAAAGAAGGGTTGCGACCTAAAATGTTGCCATCCATTCCCTCCACAGACGCAGCCTGACCCACTGAGTTCTTCCAGCACTTTGTGTTTTGCTCAGCATTCAAACATCTGCAGTTTCTTATGTCTCCAAGACATTTCCTTGTTATTTCTATCTCTCCTCTCTCTCTGTGGTTAAATGTACATTCATTTTCTTACTTTTTCAGGTCTGATGATCGATGATCAACCTGAAGAATTGACTCTGTTTTTTTCTCTCCACCAATGCTGTTTAATCTGCTGATTACCTCCAGTTATACAATCGTCATCGCCGATAATGCAGTTGGATATAATGGATACTTCTATATATTTGGCTATTTGCCATGCAAGAGATTGAGAGATGCATTGAAGATTGCAAGATATATCATCTATGATTAGAAAACCCTTAAAGAACTGAATGGGAGTAAATGTGTTTAGTTAACACAATTGAACCAATTAATCCTTACATTGTGATAATTAGCTGTAATTTATTGTCCTCTTTTTCTGTAGAGGTCATACCTGAGCAATTTTCAGCATTGCTGGGTATAAGCCAATGTTGGAACTGTACTGGAACAGATTGGCACAGCTAATTTTGGAGCTTTTACCACAATAATATGCTGTGCTGTAGTGAAGCATCAGTGACTATCAGCAATTAACCCAGACTTCAAGTCATTACACTTGCAGTGCATGGCATTGGCATCTGTACTAAGTGAGGCATCACTGATGGGCAGCAATGCCAGTAGTTGAAGGAACACTGGTCTTCCCTCAACACATCAAAAGTTCAGTCATATTCCTAATGGAAATTAAATGAAGCGCGATTTGTATATTGAAATTATTCATCACAAAATTATATTATAGGATGCATCAATAGAAACCTATTATTTGTCCGTCAGTTGACCGCCATACTACTGTTCCCTATTGGTTAGGTTTAATGGCCAAACTCAGCTCCATTCTGCCAGCTGGAAGATTGCTCTCTTTCCCGTTGAGTCTCCACAGATGTCCATGATGAGCCAAATGAAGTTCTTGAATGAAATGGGCCAGTTTCATATTACTGACCCCGGCCAACTGAAGAGGCAATCAAGGATAGCCTACTGGGGGTCATGGGTCAGTGATTAGAGATGCCTTGGTGCACTCATGAGGGGGTCATCAATCAACAAGATCTGTTCATCAGACAGCCTCTCAGTGGTACAAATGACCTGCAGCCAAACTGAGCAGCATCATTTCAACTCCCAGACTCAAATCTGCGTTGGCTAATAATGTCAATCTTCAGAAACACTGTGTTTACTCCTCTCTTGGAGCCAAGTCTTTCTGATATCTGGGTGGAACACTGCTTCTGGTGGAGCGAGGTGTAAATGGGGAATGATGGGGGTGAGGAACATTGTAGATATTTGGCTCTTTTCCTGAATTCATATGTGCCATATGTCTCCTCTTGTAGGCAAGTGATCTGGTCACATGTGGCAGGTCTCCGCTCATAGACGGCACCGGATTTTTTGCTTTGCTGAAGAGATTTGTCATGTTCCCTTGTGGCAGAGAGCTGACCTCTACATAGATCAATGTAATAATGGATCAAATCAGGTGTCACTGTTTTTTTCTGTAGAAACTGTCACCTGAATCCAGTGGTGTCATGGGTCAAATTTGGCATCAAGCCCTTTCAAAGAAATAAGAATCACTTCCAGAATGTAGGGGGTGGTCGCTGACTCTCTATAACATCCAATGAGGACGTAGGGTGGTCTTCTCCATACTGTGAGGCTTTGCTGGCAATTTATGAAGAAGATAGACTGAAGAAGGGTCTCGACCCGAAACATCACCCATTCCTTCTCTCCGGAGATGCTGCCTGTCCCGATGAGTTACTCCCGCTTTTTGTGTCTATCTTCGGTTTAAACCAGAATTGCAGTTCCTTCTTACACTATTGATGAAGCATCCTGTCAAGGAACCATACTTGACCTTGTCAGTCCCAGTCACAGAGATGATCTGAGTGCCCTGAGTTGTGGGGGCACCTCACCACTCCATCAACCCCAACCCACTCTCATAAGCACCTTTCTCCATATTCCCTGAACCTCATGCAGGCCTGCAGCACAATTGATTTGGTATTATTATCCTTGTTCCTTTCACCTCTGAGGTAGTGTTCAGGAATGTCAGGTACATTAAGTATTATAGCCCATGTCCTCTCCCTCCACACCTCCCTCCTGCTCCCTCCCTTTCTTTGCTCCAACCTTTCTGTGACCAGATGTGACAATATACAAAGCAGCCTCTCCTCATTCATACAAAAGATGAAACTAAAAAGAGTTGCCCACATAATCTGAACCCAAGCCATGTTTATTGGATGTAGCGTAAAAGAAGAATACTGTTAGTCAATAAAAAAGGCAGCATAATGACGCCCAATGAAGTATCTAGCATTACTAAAAATAAGATCCTGACCACTTCCTGTTTTTCTGTTTCATGGTTTTTGGAAAAACACTGCTACTTACGACTGTGATTTTTGGCCATCTTAATCAGACTCCCCCCCCCCCCCCCCCCCCCTCCGCTGCGTAGGACAAGAGGATTTTTCCAATCGAAAAATAAAAGAGTTGTAGCGGCACCATACGTGGCAAATAAAGAATAGACATCAGGTTGGTGCAAGTGGTTCTTTATTCTGTTGTCACACATATAGTGGGTGCGCTAACTATATGTAGGGTTGTTGTAGCTGAGCGAGGTTGTTCCCTCGGGCTCAGCTACCGGTAAACTCCTGGTGGGTCTCGTGGTGAGAGAGCTTATGTACCAGGACACTCCCTCTGCCTATGACGTCGTGTGCCCGCCCTCGTATCTCCTGACGAGGGTTCGAGCTTAAGTGGCCTATGTTTATGCTGACGCCACAGGACCCCCCCCAGAACAGGAGGAAGGAATAGCTTGGTCAAGGGAGGCTCCTGCATGTAGGTCTGGAACACCCCGGACGTGGGTCGGGACGGAGGGCTCCACGGGCGCAGTTGACGCTCTGCGTGGGCGATCCAGATGTACCGAGGGGTGCGAGGAGACCGATGCAGAAGCCGCCGGACAGAAGAGGTCGGGGGCACCCCGGGCGTGGGTCGGGACGGTGCTCTACACGGGCGCAGTTGACGCTCTGCGTGTGAGATCCCGATGTACCGAGGGGTGCGACGAGACTGAAGAGACACGGTTGCATCTCCTTGACCAGCTAAGGGAGAGTGTCCTGTGACACACGGCCCCCAAAAACGATGGGGGGTAAACCAAATACAATATACAAACTAATTGCAGTGCACACAAAAAAATCAGTTAGAAACAAAAAATAATAATAATAATAATAATTAGTGTCCGGTGGGCATCACGGCGCAGGAAAACGTAAGGGCAGTCCCGGAGGGCTGATGGCACATGCGGGCGAAATGTCCCATGGCGGGACGTCGGGACGGGTGCGAGCCTGCCAACTCGCTCGCGAAGGCGCTTTAGGGTGGATGAGGGCGTTCCCTGCTGCCCCGGTGTCGACGGCACGAACTCCCCGGGCACCGTGAGTGGTGACCCGTATACGAGCTCCGCCGATGGTGTGGCCAAATCCTCTTTGGGAGCAGTTCGGATGCCCAGCAAGACCCACGGCAACTCGTCCATCCAGTCTGGGCCGGAGAGTCGTGCCTTCAGCGCAGCCTTGAGCTGCCGGTGGAATCTCTCCACCAGTCCGTTGGCTTGCGGGTGATAAGCCGTGGTGTGGTGTAGACGCACCCCCAGCAAGTGAGCCATGGCCGACCACAGCTCGGAGGTGAACTGGGGCCCCCGGTCCGAGGAGATGTGCGACGGCACCCCAAAGCGAGCAATCCAGTGCGCGGACAACGCACGAGCGCACGTAGCCGTTGACGTGTCAGCCAGTGGTATGGCCTCCGGCCACCGCGTGAAGCCGTCCACCATAGTGAGGAGGTGGGTGATGCCTCGGGATGGAGGGAGAGATTCCACCGGCTCGTGTGTCGGGGCTGCCATGGGCAGGAGGCTGCAATGCTCGCAGCTCCTGCAGCAGCTGGTGGGGCAGCGGCGACATACCTCACTGCAGGGCCTGGTTGGCGGCAGCGTAGTTCTGCAGGGCTGGGCAGCCGGCTGTAGACATCAGGTCTCCCGAGGCTGCGTCTTCAGGTGAGCCCAAATTTAAATTCGGACAGTCGGGGGTCACCAATGTAGCGGCACCATACGTGGCGAATAAAGAATAGACATCAGGTTGGTGCAAGTGGTTCTTTATTCTGTTGTCACACATATAGTGGGTGCGCTAACTATATGTAGGGTTGTTGTAGCTGAGCGAGGTTGTTCCCTCGGGCTCAGCTACCGGTAAACTCCTGGTGGGTCTCGTGGTGAGAGAGCTTATGTACCAGGACACTCCCTCTGCCTATGACGTCGTGTGCCCGCCCTCGTATCTCCTGACGAGGGTTCGAGCTTAAGTGGCCTATGTTTATGCTGACGCCACAGAGTCATTAATGTTTTAAAATTGTTGACATTCTCTCTGTTGCACCTGCTGGTGGGAGGGTGGAGGGACTATAAAACCCAGAATTGTTGTGCCTCACTCAGTCTCTGCAAGATGGAGGAAGCGAGAGGGTCGCATCCCTCTGAGCTATGAATAACACTGAACACATGTCTACTCAACTGTGAGTGGCCTTAATGTGGTTTGAAAATCAAAATGTTGTTGCTTTGAAATGCTGCACTGCACATGGTTGTTGGTGGTGGTAACTGCTTTGAAATGCTGCACTGCAAATGGTTGTTGGTGGTGGCAACTGCTTTGAAATGCTGCACTACAAATGGTTGTTGGTGGTGGTAACTGCTTTGAAATGCTGCACAGCAAATGGTTGTTGGTGGTGGTAACGCTTTGAAATGCTGCACTGCAAATGGTTGTTGGCGATGCTAACTGCTTTGAAATGCTGCACTGCAAATGGTTGTTGGTGGTGTCAACTGCAAAACTTCCTGTTTGCACTGTATATTGATTTTCAATAAAACACTGCCACCTATGGCTGTGATCTTTGGCCATCTTACTCAGTCCCCCTCTGTTCATCAGGTGCAGAGGATTCTTCCCATCAATGACAAATAAAAGTATTATTAGTGTTTAAAATTGTTGAGAATCTCACTCCTGTCAATCACACCATGGAGGCCACGCCCCTTCTGGTGGGAGGGGGAGGGATAATAAAACCCAGAAGTGTGTGCGTGGCTCAGTCTCTGCAAGATGGGGGAGGGAGAGGTCATGACTCTGTCTGAGCTGTGAATCAACTGAACACACTGAATGTCTACTAAACTGTAAGTGTGGTGTTTATGTGGTGTTTTGTGTGGTTTTATGGTGGTTTTATGGTGGTTTCATCCCGCTTGAAATGGTATGAAACTGCATTTGAATGTGGTGGCCTTGCACCCTGCATGAAATGGTATGAAACTGCATTTGAATTTGGTGGCCTTGCACCCTGCATGAAATGGTATGAAACTGCACTTGAATTTGGTGGCCTTGCACCCTGCTTGAAATGCTATGAAACTGCACTTCAATTTGCTGGCCTTGCACCCCACTTGAAGTGGTTGGAAACTGCACTTGAATTCAGTGGCCTTGCACCCTGCTTGAAATGGCATTAAACAGCACTAGCATTTGGTGGCCTTTCACCTTGCTTGAAATAGTAGGAAACTGCTTTTAATTTGGTGGCCTTGCACCCTGCTTGAAATGGAATTTCAAGGAATAGCCATGAGTCAACTGCTCGCCCACCAGTGAGTGAGTGAGCTGCCAGCACATCAGACTTGAGTGACTGAGCTGGCACCCCAATAATCCATTTGGCCCACAGTGTCCATACTACCCCTCTGGAAACAAGTCCCTTCAGCCAACAATACACATACTAGCGCTCCAGAAAGCCCCACCCCCCCCCCATTGGCCACCAATATAGGAATTGGTGGAGAGGTGGAATATTACGCTGCCAACGGGTCCCAACGGTTCCCACTTAGTCTAGTTCATTATGAATCTACCTAGCTAATTGCTTTGAAGAATAGGTTTGAGCTTCAGGGATTGGAGTAAATGGGTACATGAACGGCTGAAGGGCATGTTTTTTTATAGTCTATGACTCTATCACTGTCTATGACTCTATCACTGCCTATAACCCATGAGGGCAGAATAGATATGTTAATTCCATGTGAATTCCACTTCCTGTTCTGATGGGCCCTTTCCATTGCCCACTATAGGTCTTCTGTCATCCTTCATTATCGGGCCTTTCTCTTCCTTTTCCATGTTGCCTTTCCTTCCTAAAGATCAACTATCCTGGAACCATTAATTTCCAATCAGTCCCCTACAATTGCATTCTAAATGACCTATTAGGTCTGATATGGTTGTCACTATTTGTGTCAATTTATATCCATTTTGTCTTGAATATTTGGTAGATACAAAATGCTGGAGAAACTCAGCGGGACAGGCAGCATCCCTGGAGAGAAGGAATGTGTGATGTTTTGGGTCGAGACCCTTCTTCAGAATTTTGAATACTAATGCTTTCAGATTTAATACTTTTAAAACGTTAACACTGCCATATTACCATGAATTGATTATTATCTAAAACATTCTTATCATGAATTTCCTGTGACTTGACTCTCTGCTTTTCCTAATCTAAACTGCTTCTTTGCTTTATCAGAATATCCTTTCCTATTAAATCTGTAATCATCCTTCTACTTTCAATCTGACCCTACATTTTTGTTAGCTTAAAGCAATGCAAATAGCCCCAGTACATCTGAGATGCTGAGGCACTGTATTCCAGTTGAATATAAGCATACATCATTCTTCTGGGAGAGGTATCCCCTCTCCATTTGTCAGTGCCAGAGGCCCACTAATCCACAACCCTTCTTCCATCAACACTTATGTATTTAACTATTTAATCCACTGAAATTTATGCTAATCTGGTAATAAGGCTAACATTATTGCCCTTGAGATTCTGTGCTTCAATTTCTACCCTAAAATCCCAAAGTTCCTATGTGGAATTTCATTTCTAATTATGGGTTGTTCATATGGTGACTATTGCAACTGGATTATCTTGCTGCAGAAAGTAGTACCAATAATACTAATAAAATAAACTTCCAATTGTGGGACGTTACCTTTAACTTTCGCACCAGGTCAGCAACGGAGTCTTTGGAATATCCTGTCCCAGCTGCAAAGAGCACTATCTAATGCCTCGAGTATTTTTGCTTCAAACCAGATTGCACCCTTTACCTCCTAATTCACTGATCTGACTACCAGAGCACGTCTTGCAAGTTTGAGGTGATGGGTCTTGTTTCCTCAAACCCTGCCCCATCCATTCTGTGGGATACTGACGATTCGTGCAGGAAGCTCACTTGAAAGTTGGAAACACATTAAAACAAATCCTATTTCTGAGGACTCAGTCATCTATACCATTGGTCATCATTGAGGTGAATTTGTACCACCAGTTAAAATCAGGCATTGTATTATATTTGTCGACAACACTACAGTGAGAAACATTATACTTACATTTTACAGGTGAATATTTCCAGGTCATAGTCATTAACATTATCCACTTTGACTTCAAACAATTTGAACCTACGCCCCTCTCTTTCCTGGATCTCATTTCTTCTCTGTTCTTTTTTTATAGTTAGAGACTCATATTTAATGTTTTCAGCTCTGTAAAACATTTAAAAGGGCATTTGGGATATAAAATGGGCCTGAATGCTAATGTGCAAGCAGTAAAATAAATATTGCCAATAATTAACATTTTGTTACCCATGCCAGTTCATAAAATCGAGGGGCCATCAGCACATGCTTCTGTTTATCAGACTAATAACTCCGCCAAACAGATAGCACTGACATCATTAGAGTCAACCATACACAGATGTCTCAGTGCAGTAGTTCAGTGGCAGAAGCTGCCAATATATCATTGTTCCTGTTCTTGTGCCACCGTCAGTCTGTCCCTTTGTCAACAGATGTTGTTTTTCATTTTCACTTGCAATGTTATGCACTATGCACTGTGACTATTTAAAAAAATATCGCAGCATAAATAATTTGCCACAAGGGTCCAGGCACCTGAAAACTTCGAGGATTTAATAGATCTCTTGATTAGTAAGTTATGATGAAATGCAGATTTGGAAAAGCCTGTGGAGACTTACCTTCAGTAGCTCATGGGCAACATCCATACTGCCTGCTTTGGGGAGCCGGGGTGGAGGTGCAGTTGCTATAAGGATATTTGACTTTGCTGATAAAAAAATAAGCACAGGTTAATCCCCTTTCATTTTGCAGTAATTGGGGACACAAGGAAGTGCAGATACTGGAATCTTTAGAAAATGCAAAGGCCGGAGGAACTCAGTAGGTCAGACAGCATCTATGGAGGAAATGGACAGGTAGTGTTTCGGGTCAAGAGCAAACTTTCCATCTGAAGAAGTGTCCTGTCCCATTCCTCTAAACCCTTCTCAGATATTGGCTGAGTTCCTCATCCTTCTGTCTGTTTGCTAGGAAATTTGCTTATGATTACTTACACTGTGACCTAGAATACCTGCCTGGCTTTGTAAGGACATGTTATTCCATGTTTCTGTGTTATCAGAGGAATTTTCCAGGTCAATTTATTTATGATGGAATGGATCAGCTTTTGTTCATTTTCTAGATATAAAGGTTTGAATGGTCAAAGGACGTTTATTGTCACGTGTACCGATTAAGGTACAGTGATATGAAAATTATCATACGCCTATACAAGAAAAAAGCAACAAGACACACAACTACATACAAGTTAACATAAACATCCACCATAGTGGATTCCCCACATTCCTCACTGTGATGGAAGGCAAAAAAGTCCAATATTCTTCCTCTTTATTCTCCCGTGGTCGGGACAGTCGACCGTCCCAACGGGAACCATCCGTTGGGACGATTGAAGATCACACAGCCACTGGTCGAAGCTCCTGCGTCGGGGCGGTTGAAGCTCCCGCGTCAGGGCGCTCGAAGCTCCTGCGGCTAGGAGGTCCCGAAGTTGATCTCTGACCAGAGACCGCAAGCTCTGTGATATTATGTCCACAAGCACTCACGATTGGAATTCCGAGGTCGATCCCTGACAAAAGGATCGCGGGCTCCACGATGTTAACTCCACTGACTCCACGTAGGCTCCCCGCGGTGGGGCTCTCAAAAATCGGTCCAGCAAAGGCTGCCAACTGCTCGATGTTAGGCTGCATTGCGGACAGGTACGATACAGAAAAAAATTGAATTTCTGTCGAGCGAAGAGATTAGAAAACGTTTCCGCAACCCACTGCCCTCCCCACATAAAACAAGCTAAAGAACACTAAAAAACATACATTTAACACATACTAGTAAAACACAAAGCAGGAAGGGACAGACAGACTGTTGGCAAGGCAGCAAATGCTGCGCCACCCATTTATATGGTGCATTCGGTAAGATAAGCTGCATTTAATCCTATGACAGTCGCATGATGTACCAGCACCATATCTGAACATGACATTAGACCAGTTTCTCTCAATAGCTGGAGAATTTCACTTGAACAAAGCCATGGATTTTTTACTTTTGGTTTTCATTACTTCTTGATTTTTTTAAATTATTGAATCCTCATATATTTGCTCTTGATAGTTGCAACTTTTCACACAGAGGGTGGTGAGTATGTAGAACAAGCAGGTCAGGAAGCTGGAGAACATGGATAGATGATGTTTCGAGTTGAACTTCAATTGTAGAGAGGGCAAAGCAAGGTGGAAAAAGGGGAGACGCTGGACAAAGTGTGCCAGCAATAGGTCAATAATGGTGCGGGGGAGCTAGGGGGTGGTATGGTTGATAGGCAGATGGTTGGAGCAAAAGCCAGATGCAAGAACAGAAAGTGTGAGACAGGTTGAGGGAGTTGTGGATTGTGAAGCTAGAGGGAGGATAGTAGCAGATGAGAAATTGGTGGCAATCTAGTTGGGGCAGTCAGAGGAGGGAAGGGGGTTAGTTAGAGCTTTCATAAAATTGGAGAATTCAAGATCTGAGCTACCCAAATGGAATATAAGGTGCTGTTCCTCTAGTTTGCGTGCGTCGAATATTGGCAATGGACCCAATATTGGATGGATGTGACCCAAGATAGAAAGGTCAGTGTGGGAATGGATGGGGAGTAAAAATGGTTTCTCCATGGAGGTGCCATGGGGCTTGGTGGACAGAGCCACAAATGTTCAGTGAAACGGTCATCATGTCTACGCTTGATCTCCCAATTTACAGGTGGCCACGTCCGGAGCACTGGACACAAATAAGGTTAGAGGAGGTGCACGTGAACCTATGTCTCACCTGGAAGGACTGCTGGGGTCCATGGATGATGGCAAGGAAGGAGATATAGGGATTGATGTTACATATCCTGAGATTGCAGGGGAAAGTACCTGGGAAGGGAATGGTATGGGTGGGAAGGGATAAGTGAACCGAGGAGTTACAGAGGGAACAGTCTCTGTGGAAGACAGAAGCGAGTCGAGAAGGGAAGATGTGACTTCCTCCGGTAGGTGCCAGAAATGTTAGAGTATGACTTGTTGGATGCAATGGCTGGTGGGGTGAAAAGTGATGACAAAGGGAACTGTACTATTTTTGTCTGGGAGAGCAAGAGCAGAACTCTGGGACACATAGAAGACATGCGTGAGGAATCTATCTATGACAGAAGGGCAGAAACTACATTTACTAAAGAAAGATGTCTTGAAATGTTGAGAGTAGTAGGAACATTTGAGAGCAGGGAATAGCGTATTTGCAAGAGGACGGGCGGAAGGAAGCTTAATCCAGATAACTGTGGAAGTCTGTAGATTTATAGTGGACACCAGTTGATAGTCTGTATCTTGTGATAGAGACAGAGATCAAGAAAGGGGAGAGAGGTGCAAGAGATAGTTTACGTAAATTTGAGGAGAGTAATGGCAGGTTGTAGTGAAGTTAATGAAATCCAGGTATGTTTTTTTATGTGGGGAGTGGTGGGGGGGAAGGGGGAAACCGTTTCCAGTCACTTACTTCGGCGGAATGCAACTTTTCTCCTTGTCCCATTTTCGCCTCCCTCGCAACTTGGATTGGGGCGACCTTTCCCGGACACCGGCCCAGAGCTTCAGTAGCAGGCACGGCGCGGACTTCCATCGTGGAGCCAGAAGAAAGCCTCCAACCGCAGACCTGCTGACTTTAACATTGTGAAGCCATGGTCTGCGGAGCTTCTAGCAGCAGGTGTGGAGCGGACTTACCATCCCAGAGCCAGGGATCCCTTGCTGGGGATTGCTGGAGAAGAGCTCCGACCGCTGGTCTGTCTGCAGCCTATAACATCGAGAAGCCGCGGTCCCCAGTAAGAAAGTGGCCGATTCGGGCATTCCAAGCCGTAGAGCGTGTTCCATCCATCCCGACGTGGGAGCTTTGATCATCCCGACGAGAGGGCTGTCTGTAGCGGCGACTATGGAGGGTCAAGGCCCCAAACACGGATAAACAAAAGGAGGAGACTGAATTATGTTTATTGCCTTCCATCACAGTAATCACTGTGGTGGATGTTTATGTTAAGTTCTATCATTTTTTTAAAATTGGGTTGTTTTTTTAAATTGCATGGTAACTCAAATACTACTGTCCCTTAATTGGTGCATGTGACAATAAATGTGAATCTGAATCTGATCAGAATCTGAAGTAAGGTTTGATCCTTGATTTTGAATTCTGAGTCAGCATGTAAGACATCCATGTTTAAAATAATCCGATGTGGATGTTAGTCAAGGACAAGATCAGATTCAGCTGTGTTGGCATTTATAAAACCACAATGAAACGTTGCCAGCAGATTTGAAATTGTACCCGATCAAGAATGATGGCAAAGAAGCATCTTCGCAGTCTCACTGCACAAAAAATTGTTGTTAAACCATAATTTTCCAAAATATCCATGAAACATGATTAATAATTAGCATTGTATGGTTTGCATTTTAAGGAGTTCTGGCATTCACTTTATGTAAGTATACAAAATTAATAGAAGCATTTTCTAAAGAAATGTGCCACAAATCCAACGTGAAATTATTTATTTCAAACTCAACCAATTTATTGATCCCATAAATGATTGGCTGTTGAATCTTTAATAATTCATAATCCAGGATAATCCAACAAATATATCGATGTACTGTACAATTGAAACTATTGGTTGATATCTCATACACGTGTTTATTTTGCTTTCAATTCCTTCTCCTCAACTTCTTTTGCTCAAGAAGAAAGATCCGCATTTGAATATCTATTCTCACAATCTCAGTTTATCTAGAATATTTTACCACAACTTAACTACTTTACAAACACAGTCATTCTTGGAACATGAGTAAACATATGTTAATTTCTGTAGAACAAATGTCCGTGCTTAGCATTGTGACATTTACTAATTTTTTTTTATTGCAATGTAGGTCAAAACATTGGTGAAAATTATCCTCTTTTCTTCAAAATAGCACTATAATATTTTTCATAGCCCCCAAGAATGTAGACACAGACCACATTCAACATTACCCCCAAACGTGTAAAATTGAACTTGAAAACAGACACGTCAGCTCACTGATTTCAGGCCAATCATCATCTATTCAAAATAAACTTGTTGTAATCTATTTCGTTCTCCGCACATATCCTTCAGCTATCCCCAGATTCCACTTAACATGTGAGGAGCAGTTTACAGTGGCTAAATAACCTACCAACTCTTTCAGTTCTGAAATTGATTTTATATCCAAGTCTTTCAATGGGACTTGAACCAAAAGGCTTTGATTTAGAGAAGAAAATGCTGTTGCTTGGATAGAATTGGCATTTTCTACCTTTACATTGGATTGAAATGACATCAGGCTGGAACAAAAAAAGGGAGGAATGTCAGTTGATCACAAATGTGATGCTTGGATTAACCTGAGAATCAATGTGTTCCTTCAACAGTGGATTATTTCAATTTCACTCGGGCATTAGTGCTGGAGCTGCTGGCCTGGGAGAGGAAGCTGACATTGCTTCTGGTGGATTTGTAAAATGTTGTGAGGTCATCATAGAAGATATCTCTCTGGTGAATTGTGGTGCCTAATTAGGTTGTCCAACTCTCAGAAACTTAGAGAGTGCAGTTTTGTCTCTGCTGCCCAAGAGTGAGTGTTTTAACACACAGTGGGTTCAGATGGGCAGAAACAGTTGGAATGGAGTTGAGAACTCCGTGACCACTCATTGAGATTAAACAAAAAGTTCCATGAAAGGCAGAAAAAGGAGACCACTCAACAAGCTACCTGTTCTTCCATTCTACGCTATATCTTTATATTTATATCTATATCTATATCTATTATCTATATATCTATACATAACTAAAGCTCTGATCTTGTCATCTTCCGGTTTGCATGGTCATTCTATTTGCACAAAAAAATGGTACACGATAGCACTACGAGCTTACTCACCGTTCTCCTGAGCTGCGATCGCATCAAGTTTCGTTCCGATCGGTGGTCTCATGTAAAAGTTAGCAAGGTTTGAAAAATCTTAAAAACCGCGCATGCGCAGATTGATCTCCTCTACTGCCATTCAGCGTCGCGTGAATTGGTCTTTTCTCCTGCCCCTCCGTGGGATGGTCCGCTCCACCCTGCACCATCGCATCTTTACTGGGGATGATGGAGGCTCTGGATGGCCGGCGGAAGTCTCCAACCGGACACAGAGGGAGATTGGGTCGGAGACCTGACCCGAAGCAGCCCAGCGTCGGAGATGTAGCCCAGTGTCGAAGACCCAGCGTCAGAGACCCAGCCCAGCCCAGCCCCGAATGGGAGATGTCGCCGTGGAAAGCGTAGACTCTGATCCTGCTGGCGGAGGAGAACGACCAGCACCCGCTGTGAGTCTCCTTCACAACGTCAGCTGCAGTACCTTCCCCTCTGATCCCCCTTGCTGGCTCCTGCCCCCTCCCCCATGATACCACACTCTCCCCCACAACCCCGTTTTTTCACTGAGCTCTCTCCCCCCCACAATCCTCCCTGCCCACACCCCCCCCACCCACACCCCATCCCCCACACACCACCTCCCCCACACTCTCACACCCTCCCCCACACCCCCTCCCGACACCCCCCCCCACACCTCCACAGCTGCCCCACCACTCCCATCCCCCCACAATGGCCCCTCCTCACACACCCGCTTCCTCCACACCCCCCCTCCCCCACACACCACCCTCCCCACACACCCCCACTACACAACCCCACCCCCACACACACCCCCTCCCACCACAACATGCTCTGCCGCCTCCTACATCCCCTGTCCACACACACCCCCACTCCCCTCTTCCCCTCCCACCCCACACCCCCGTTCCCTCCCCTGCTCCCCTCCCACACATGAAGAGGAGGGGAAGGGAGTGCTGGGGGATGAGGGGAAATGAGCCACACCTGCGCAGTTAGGGGCTATGGGTGGGTGGTGGAATATTGCGTTGGGGGACCAGGCTTCCCATGTGAATGGGACCCAACGGGTCCGACATAGTCTAGTCTATATTCTATATGTCTGGAAGCCTGTGATTTCCACGTTGACATCATTCGTCACTTCAGAACTCACAACACTGGAATGAAAACAAGTTATTCTCAATCGTGAAGATAGACACAAAATGCTTGAGTAACATGCAGCATCTCTGGAGGAAAGAAATAGGTGACGTTTTATGTTGACCCTTCTTCAGATTGAGAATAAGAGGGGAGGGAAACTAAAGGTATGATTAGAGGTATTACTTTTCATACTTCTAGTTTCCCTCTCCCCTTATTCTCAGAAGGGTTTCGATCCAAAATGTCTTATTCCTTTTCTTTTTACCTATTCCTTTTCTCCAGAGATGTTGCTTGACCCGCTGAGTTACTCCAGCATTTTGTGTCTCTCTTCAGTGTAAACCAGCACCTGCAGTTCCTTCCATTATTCTCAATCCTGATGCATAAAACAGAATAAGAGATAATTTTAATGTCTAGCTGGCTTTTTAGCCGAACAGGCAGTAATATTAACATTTTGCACATTTTTGAAGCATGTAATATTCTTCTCAAATGCAGTCCATAAATATAAAGCCTATGTGTTTTATTTATTAAACAGGACATCTATATTGCATCACCTCCTTGAGATATGGTGAGGAACAGTGTGCTAAAGTTATTTTACATATGATTTATTTGCATGATCACAAATGTTATTGACAACCCTATTATTGAAGATGTTATATACATTATAAGATGTTATTTTTCTTGTTTATGAGGCATAAAAAAAAATTGCACATAGCACTTATTAGACTGTAGTTGGACATGG
This sequence comes from Raja brachyura, assembly GCA_963514005.1. The sequence continues at coordinate 99,027,108 of OY740784.1, read as the reverse complement.
TTCTGTCATTTCTGGCTAATCCTCTTGGTACTCCTGCATCAGGAAAGTTTTGTACATACTGTGTGGTTGTTATATTTGCTTCCATACAATGGTCAAAGGATTGCATGGTAAGCAAAGCAATGTGAGTTGTTTCTTTCTATGCTAAATACACACTGATGCACTATGCTAAATGCAAGTTTAATTTTTCTTTAGCCTCCTCCAATGCAGCCTCAGTAAAATCTTGTACACATATAAACAATTGGATAGAAAATTGGCTTCATGGAAGGGAGCAGAGGGTGATGATGGAAGGTTGTTTTTCAGACTGGAGGCCTGTGACTAGTGGTGTGCCTTATGGTTTGGTGCTGAATCTATTGCTGTTTGTTATCTATGTCAATGATTTGGATGAGAATGTACAAGGCATGATTAGTAAATTTGCTGATGACACAAAATGAGTGGTATTGTTGATATCAAAGATGGTTGTCAAACATTGCAGCAGGATCTCAATCGATTGGGCAGATGGGCTGAGGACTAGTTGATGCAGTTTAATAGAAAGAAGTGTGAGGTGTTGCATTTGGGAAGTCAAATTCGGACAGGACCACAGTAAATGGCAGGGCTCTGGGGATTGTTGCAGAGCAGAGAGAGATAGGAGTGCAGGTAAATAGTTTCTTGAAAGTGACATCACAAGTTGTTAGGGTGCTACTTGTTATGCCACAAGAAGCATTGCAGCATATTGGCCTCTGTCAGTCAGAGTATTGACTATAGATATAGAGTATTGACTATAGTTAGGAGGTCATGTTACAAGACATTGGTGAGGCCACACTTAGAGTATTGTGTTCAGTGTTGATAACCCTGTTATAGGAAATATGTTGTTAAACTGGAAAGGCTGCAGGATAGATTCACGAGGATGTTGCCAGGACTCAAGGGCATATAGGGAGAGGTTGAGCAGGCTAGGGCTTTATTCCTTGAAGTGCAGGAAACTGAGGAGTGATCTTATAGAGGTGTACAAGATCATGAGAGAAAAAATAGAGTAAATGCATAGTCTTTTACCAAGTGTAAGGGAATCAAGAACCAGGAGAAATAAGTTTGTGATGGGGAAAAGTATTAATAGGAACCTGAGGGCCAACCTATTTTTCAAAGGGATGTAGGTGTATGGAATGAATTGCCAGAGGAGGTAGTTGAGGCAGGTATTATCACAACATGAAAAAAAAAAATCATTTATACAGGGACATGAATAGGACAGGTTTGGAGGGATAGTATAGATGGGGTATGTTGGTCAGCGTGGTCAAATTGTGTTAAAAAAAACTTTTCACGCTGTGCGACTCTATAACTCAATATCTTTATTACTGTACAGATTATTTTCTATAATTATCTTGAGACAAGAAAACACAAAATAAGAAATAAGATTAAGAAGATCCAACCCACAGTCATAGCCATAGTGTCATAGAGCCATACAGCATGGAACTGACTCATCTGCCCTATTCATCCATGTCAACCAAGATGCCTATCTGCACTGTTCCCATTTGCCCACCTTTGATCAATATCTTTGTAAACCCTTTCTTTCAAAGTATTTGTTCAAATGTCTTAGAAAATGTTGTTATGGTACCTGTCTCAACCACTTTCTCTGGCATCTCATTCCTTACATATACCTCCCTTTATGTGTATATTTACACATCACAGCGGTGCAGCGGTAGAGTTACTGCCTTACAGCGAATGCAGCGCTGGAGACCCGGGTTTGATCCCGACTACGGGTGCTGTCTGTACGGAGTTTATACATTCCCCCCATGACCTGCGTGGGTTTCCTCCCAGATTCCAATGTTTGTAGGTTAACTGGCTCGGTAAATGTCCCTAGTGGGTGTAGGATAGTATTAATGTGCGGGGATCGCTGGTCAGCGCTGCCCGTTGGGCCGAAGGGCCTGTTTTCATGCTGTATCTCTAAACTAAACTAAACTAAAAATTTGCTCTCACCTTTCCACTGTCACCTAACCCTGGGAATAAAGCTCTGCACATTCACTATATCTATTCCTCTACCTGTGCTCCAAATCTTGGAAGAATTAGAGATGATCATATAGAAACATTTGAACTTCAGTGAGTCACAGATAGGGTCGATACCATGAAGATCTTTACTCATTTGGGGGAATTTAGAGCTGGATGGCATTATCTCAATCTAAGGGGTCCCCTGTTAAGACTGAAATTAAGAGAAATGTTGTGCCAAAGGTTGTGAATGTTTGGAATTATCTATCCCAGACAGTTGAGATTTTGAGGTATGTATTTGGGTATAAATAGATTTTTTTTTTGTAAGAGATTTGAGGGTTACAGAGATTAATCAGGGAGCTGAAGTTGAAGCCTGTGGTCGGATCATCTGTGATCTTATTGATAGTCCAATGATCTGGCACTTGCAATAAGGAAAGAGTACTAAGCTCTTGCATTCTTTCCACATTGGCACATTTTGACTCCGATCTATATTATGTACACTGGTGAAGCAAAACCTCTCAAATGTTTTCTAATAAATTATAATGTTAACTACTATGGTTTAGATTTTTACACAGCTTTACTGATGCTAATTGTCCTGTACCAATTAAAAATAAATCGCTTTGAGGGCTAAACTATTTTTCTCAACACCAGTGCAAAATGTATTATTAATTCAGTGCCAGTGGAGGGGTGGGAGATTGCAACCTTCACGTGGTCCTCTCTGTTTCGACGAATGCAATCAAATAGAACAACTTGTCCAACAACTTTAAGCATTGCACGCCATAAGGAAGGAGGAGGAGGAGTGCCAGTGGAGAAATCACCTGTAACGCCATCTGTCGAGAAATCACCCATGAAACCTGTGCCAGTCGAGAAATCACCTATGAAAAAATTACCTGTGATGGTTCTGCCTGTGGTGGTATCACCTGTAAAGAGTACCACAGAAAGGTCATAATGGGTGCATGCAGGATGTGTCTGCAAGCCAAATCCCAGATACAAAGACTATGACTAAATGTGACTTTTCGGACTCTGACTATCATTACTCTATTGTACTTTACATTACGTTGTCCTCCGTTGCCTTACTGTAGTTTGTAGTTAATTTTTATATCTATATATGTGATATATATGCATGCTTAGCTTTTAGTTCATTGGGCAAAAGCCAAAGAAGGAGGATGTACATAGAAACATAGAAACATAGAAAATAGGTGCAGGAGTAGGCCATTCGGCCCTTCGAGCCTGCACCGCCATTCAATGTGATCATGGCTGATCATCCAACTCAGTATCCCGTACCTGCCTTCTCTCCATACCCCCTGATCCCTTTAGCCACAAGTGCCACATCTAACGCCCTCTTAAATATAGCCAATATAGCAAATATAGCCAATATGTAAATCAATCACGATTGCTGATTTGATCCGAGCCTGGTTTTACCATTGCCAACCTGATCCATGATCCATGCTGGGTTTCCACTATGTCATCTTGTGGTATGCAGTTAGCTAGGCACAGTCTTCAGTCTGATATTGATGCGAAACCTTACAGAGGCTATTGCTATGGTCTCTGTATGATAGTTGAATATTAAATAACTTTTTTATGAAGTTAAGTGGCTTGTGGTCATCACTGCTTCATACAGATAGTAGTTCAGGTCTGCTCTCTGGTTGTGGTAGCCTTGATAACTGCCTGACAACTGCTGGGAAGAAGCTGTCCCTGAATCAGGAGGTGTGTGTTTTCGCACTGTAACATTTAGCTTTGCAAGGGAAAGTGCCCAGGGAAGGGGTGGAGCGGGAGGGAAGGGACTCTGCCCTTGTTGCGAGTGGGGGAATGGGGAGAGAGGGCAGTGTTGCGGGGTATGGAGGAGACCCTGGTGCGAGCCTCATCTATAGTGGGGGAGGGGAATCCCCGTTCTCTGAAGAACGAGGACATTTGTGATGACCTGGTGTGGAACACCTCATCCTGGGAACAGATGCGGCGTAGACGGAGGAATTGGGAATAGGGGATGGAGTCCTTACAGGAAGCTTAGTGGGAGGACGAGTAGTCCAGGTAGCAGTGGGGGTCAGTTGGTTTGTAGTGGATGTCGGTCAGGAGTGTATCACCTGCAATAGAGGTGGTGAGGTCAAGGAATGGTAGGGAAATGTCGGAAATGGTCCAAGTGTATTTGAGTGCCGGATGGAAGTTGGTGGTGAAATGGATGAAGTCAGTCAGTTGTGTGTGGGTGCAGGAGGTGACACCAAAGCAGTCGTCAATGTAACGGAGGTAGAGGTGGGGATAGAGGTTTAACCAACTTTAACCAACCCGACCTCCCGGTGGCTCAGCACATCAACTCCCCCTCCCATTCTGTATCCGATCTCTCGGTCCTGGGCCTCCTCCACGTCCAGAGTGAGCAACACCGCAAGTTGGAGGAACAGCACCTCATATTCCGCTTGGGGAGTCTGCATTCTCTGGGCTTAAACATTGAATTTTCTCAATTCTGTTAACCCTTGCTGCCTCCTCCCCTTCCCACCTCTCCCTCAGCCCTCGGGCCCTGGCATTTCCTCTCTCTCTATCTCTCCCCCATCCAAGTCGCACTAGCTTCTCATTTTCACACTACAAACAGTTTACAATGGCCTGTTTCCTTTATCATCGACACTTTTTTGCATATCTTTCATTCATTGTCCTTTATCTCTCCACATCACCGTCTATATCTCTCGTTTCCCTGATCCCTAACCAGTCTGAAGAAGGGTCTCGACCCGAAACGTCGCCTATCTCCTTCGCTCCTTAGATGCTGCTGCACCCACTGAGTTTCTCCAGCCTTTTGTGTACCCAGGAGAATTAAAGTGATTAGCAATCGGGACATCGGGTAGGTTCAGATGGACTGAGTGAAGATGTTCCATGAAATGATCGCCCAGTCTACGTTTAGTCTCGCCCATGTATAAGAGTCCACATCTTCAACAACAGATACAGTAGATGAGGTTGGAGGAGGTGAACCTTATGTCCATTGTTAAATGATGCTCCCTTTCTGCTGCATACACAGGGCCTCTATGTATTCCCAATGAGTGGCCTTACGGGGTTTAACATCATTCTAAATGCCCCTTAATCACTTTGAACAGTCATAAACCAAATTTAGCTAGGTGTCAGTGTGGGTAATCCATCTTTTCAAGGGCTGGGTGATAATGTGGGTTATGAGGAGGATGCAGCGATCTTTCAAGAAAATATGGACAAGCTGAGTGAATGGATGGGGATGGCATTGGAATATAATGTGGAGGCAGGTCAGCTATTTTTATAGAAAAAAATATAAAAGAGGGCCTTATGTGATTAAAAGAGCAAGGCACCTTGAATATATCAATACATAAATCATTGAAAATTAATTCCGGGTATAACAAACAATTAGGAAGCCAAGTAACAACTGTTCTTTATTGCTTTGAGAACAAGAGTACAGATGTCACACTGCAAATATGTAGCGGTGAGATAGCACGTGGAAAATTGTGCACATATTTTGTTCTATGATATGATACGGTAGGATATAATAGAACTTTATTCATCCCAAGAGGGAAATTGATCTGCCAACAGTCATAAAACACAAGATATATGAAACATGAGATTAAAGTGATGAGTGGAAAGGAACCGGGATGTACAAAGATGTGGGGGGGGGGGGGGGGGGGGGGTGGGAGGGGAGGAGAGTCAGGCTACCTTTAGTGTCCCTACCTCCCAGGTTTCAGCAGGCCCACCTTGCATCATACTTACCTTTAAATATAGAAACATAGAAAATAGGTGCAAGCGTAAGCCATTCGGCCCTTCGAGCCAGCACCGCCATTCAATATGATCATGACTGATGGTGTAAAATCAATACCTTTTTTTCCCATATCCCTTGATTCCTTTAGCCGTACGAGCTAAATCTAACTCTTAGGTGACGTTTCAGATTAAGACCCTTATTCAAGAAGGGTCTGAACCCAAATTGTCATCTATTCCTTTTCTCCAGAGATGCTATCTGACCCACTGAGTTACTCTAGCATGTTATGTATGTCTCCCATCTGTTAATGGAAACAATAATATGCCAGGCCTATAGTCCAGTTGGAGGAATCCCTGGGCTACACATTTGGTTGCACATTTCAGCATTTCGACAACAATATAAGAAAAAGTTCTGAATGTTGCGGATGGATAGATAAATCAGTATTGTTGAGACGGAAGCATAAGTGCCTGTCTTAAGACTTTACTTGAGAGACTTAAGAGACCAAAACAGCAACCTCTGGTGACCTTGCCCGCCACCCAAAGTTTTCACGAGGTCACAGGAGGTATTGGTCACTCTCCCCAATGGTTGAAAGTGTTTTCCATGTGGTTGAGGCTTCATCTAGTTTGCTGCTATTTTTTCATCATGATTAAAACCTGCCTCGACCAAAAATAGGTTGCCGTTTTAAAAATCGATAATTTTGTAGTCGCAGGTCTAGTCGAAACCGATTGTGAAGCTAGTTGAAGGTAGTCAAGGGAGGGCAAAGGTAATCGAAGGGTGGAAAAAAATGTGTTTTAAAAAAGGTCAATGTAAACATAAGCATGTGACCTCTGTCACTCCTGGACGTGCTCAATCATAGTTGGAGAGTTCTTTTACCAGAGGAAACTTGAACAAGTGATGACTCCCAAAAGGCAGACTCTCAAGGGGTAGGGCACAATCCTCCAAAATACCTGCCATGCATGTGTTGCACACCCAGGAGGAGGAGTGGCAGGAGGACATGCCACAGGAGTTGATAGCCCTGCATGAGAGACCTCTGGAAGAGGAGAACAGGGAGGTAGTCAATGCCCCCACCACCACCCCATCCTTCACTGCCACATTTGAAGGCAGCAAAAGTACAACGTTTTTAAATGCAGACAAATCCTCCTCTTGCAGCACATTCATCAGGTTATCATACTGTCCAAGCCTCAATCTTCTTTGCAAGAGGTGCTTCACCCACTGACACCTCATCTTGTGCTTCCTCTTCACCCTTGTGCTTTTCCTTCTGCCTTTCTTGAAACGCTGATGACGCAAAAGCGCTGCTGCACACAGCAGTAGATGTGCTTTTTGTAACATCCATCTAACTTGTTCCTTCCCTGCTCACATGGTTCAGAATGATTTTTAAAAAAGCCTGGGAGGCTTTTATTGTAAGAAAAAAATGCATTAATGACATCATTTGATCATGTGTGCATCTGAGCTGTAACCAGTCGACGCTGGTCATTGTTTGTTTTCAGTTTGGTTGTTTGAGATCGAAGGGGGTGTTGTTCAATCGCAGACCAATTTAACAGAGACCATCCTCGAGTAAAACGTCCATGGTCGAAGCCAGTTTTGAACATAGTCGAAGAAAGTTGCTGTAGGTCGAAGGAAGTTTTCTTCATAGTCAAGGAAGGTTTTCAACATATGCGTGGGAGGTGGTAGGAGTTTGCAGGTCACCTCAACCTTGATTTTTTTTGGGTGGTGGGCAAGGTCACCAGAGGTTGCTGTTTAGGTCTCCTAAGTGGGACAGGACCTTAACATTATAGACACAGAGCCAAGTCTAATCACACTGGGTCAGTAGGAAACTGGTTGTAGGACTTTTGTATTTAGGTGTCAGACTTATCCAACTTTTGGATAAAAGACTCAAGTCTGAGCCACAAGGGATTATTTCCCTAATTTATAAAGAATTCTTTACACGTCTCTGTACATTTCTTCCGTTAGAAACATAGTAAATAGATGCGGGAGTAGGCCATTTGGCCCTTCATGTCAGCACCACCATTCCATATGTTCATGGCTAATCATACAATATCAGTGCTCCCATTTTCCAAAAATAGATTGGCAAACACATTCTGTAAATGGGCTGGATGGTTTGGAGTTTGTTAAATGTGCGCAGGATAGTTTTTTGCAGCAATACATAAAGGTATCGACCAGGGAAGGGGCAGTGCTGGACCTCCTGTTAGGAAATGAGGCAGGTCAGGTGACGGAGGTATGCGTTGGTGAGCACTTCGGGACCAGTGATCACAATACCATTAGTTTCAATATAATTATGGAGAGAGTCAGAACTGGACCTAGGGTTGAGATTTTTGTTTGGAGAAAGGCTAACTTTGAGGGAATGCGTAATGATTTAAAAGGAGTGAATTGGGACATTTTGTTTTATGGGAAGGATGTAGAAGAGAAATGGAGGACATTTAAAGGGAAAATTTAAGGGAAGAGTACAGAATTTATATGTCCCTGTTCGGTTGAAAGGAAATAGTAAAAATCGGAAAGAGCCATGGTTTTCAAGGGAAATTGGACACCGTTTGAAAAAAGAGAGATATCTACAATAATTATAGGAGGCATGGAGTAAATGACGTGCTAGATGAGTATAAAGAATGTAACAAGAATCTTAAGAAAGAAATAAGAAAAGCTAAAAGAAGACATGAGGTTGCTTTGGCAAGAAAGGTGAAAGTAAATCCAAAGGGTTTCTACAGCTATATTAATAGCAAAAGGATAACGAGGGATAAAATTGGACCATTAGAGAGCCAGAATGGACAACTATCTGCAGAGCCAAAAGAGATGGGGGAGATATTGAACAATTTATTTTCTTCGGTATTCACCAAGGAGAAGGATATTGAACTCTGTGAGGTAAGGGAAAAAAGTAGAGTGGCTATGGAAACTATGAGATTCAAAGAGGAGGAAGTACTGACACTTTTGAAAAATATAAAAGTGGATAAGTCTCCAGGTCCTGACAGGATATTCCCTAGGACATTGAGGGAAGTTAGTGTAGAAATAGCAGGAGCTATGACAGAAATATTTCAAATGTCATTAGAAACGGGAATGGTGCCAGAGGATTGGCGTACTGCGCATGTTGTTACATTGTTTAAAAAGGGTTCAAAGAATAAACCTAGCAATTATAGACCTGTTAGTTTGACGTCAGTGGTGGGCAAACTAACGGAAAGGATACTTAGAGATAATATATATAATCATCTGGATAAACAGGGTCTGATCAAGAACAGTCAACATGGATTTGTGCCTGGAAGGTCATGTTTGACAAATGTTCTTGAATTTTTTGAAGAGGTTACTAGGGAAATTGATGAGGGTAAAGCAGCGGATGTTGTCTATATGAATTTCAGTAAGGCCTTTGACAAGGTTCCCCATGGAAGGTTGTTTAAGAAGGTTCAATCTTTGGGTGTTAATGGCGGAGTAGCAAGATGGATTCAACCATGCTGAATGGGAGATGCCAGAGAGTAATGATGGATGGCTGTTTGTTAGTTTGGAAGCCAGTGACCAGTGGGGTGCCTCAGGGATCTGTGTTGTGTCCACTGTTGTTTGTCATATACGTCATTGATTTAGATGATGGGGTGGAAAATTGGATAACTAAGATAGGTGGTGCTGTGGATAATGAAGTAGATTTTCAAAGTCTACAGAGAGATTTGGGCCATTTGGAAGAGTGGGCTGAAAGATGGCAGATGGAGTTTAATGCTGATAAGTGTGAGGTGCTACATCTTGGCAGGACAAATCAAAATAGGTCGTACATGGTAAATGGTAGGGAATTGAGGAATGCTGTGGAACAGAGGGATCTAGGAATAACTGTGCATAGTTCCCTGAAGGTCGAATCGCATGTGGATGGGGTGATAAAGAAGGCTTTTGGTGTGCTGGCCTGTATAAATCAGAGCATTGAATATAGGAGTAGGGAAGTAATGTTAAAATTGTACAAGGCATTATAGAAACCAATTCTGGAATATGGTGTACAATTTTGGTCGCCTAATAATAGGAAGGATGTCAACAAAATAGAGAGAGTACAGAGGAGATTTACTAGAATGTTGCCTGGGTTCCAGCAACTAAGTTACAGAGAAAGGTTGAACAAGTTAGGTCTTTATTCTTTGAAGCGCATTGTCGTCTTTAAAATGATGAAAGGGATAGACAGAGTTGACGTGGATAATCTTTTCCCATTGAGGGTAGGGAAGTTTCAAACAAGAGGGCATGACATGAGAATTAAGGGACAGAAATTTAGGGGTAACATGAGGGGGACTTCTTTACTCAGCGAGTGTTGGCTGTGTGGAATGATCTTCCAGCAGAAGTGGTGGAGGCAGGATCGATTTTAATATTTAAAAGTAAAGTGGATAGGTATATGGATGGGAAGGGAATGGAGGGGTATGGTCTGAGTGCAGATAGATGGGACTAGGGGAAAATAAATGGTCGGCATGGACTGGAAGGGCCAAGAAGGCCTGTTTCCGTGCTGTAATTGTTATATGGTTATATCCCTTGATTCCTAGCCCTATGGGTTATATCTAACTCTCTCTTGAAAACATCCAGTGAATTGGCCTCCACTGCCTTCTGTGGTAGATAATTCCACAGATTCACAACTCTCTGGGTGATAAAGTATTTCCTTATCTCAGTCATGAATGGCTTGCCCCTTATTCTTATACTGTGAGCTTTGGTTATGGTCTCCACCAACACCAAGGACAGCCTGTCCAATCCCTTAAGAATTTTATATGTTTCCATAAGATCCCTCTCATCCTTCTAAATTCCAGTGAATATAGGCACAATCGATCCATTCATTCATCATATATCATTCCTGCCATCCCGGGAATTAACATGGTGAACCGATGCTGCACTCCCTCAATAGGAAGAATGTCCTTCTTCAAATTAGGACACCAAAGCTGCACATAATAGCCCAGGTGTGGTCTCACTAGGGCCCTGTACAACTGCATTAGGACCACCTTGCTTCTATACTTAAATCCTCTCGTTATGAAAGCCTACATGTCATTTGCTTTCTTCACTGCCTGCTGGAGCTGCATGCTTACTTTCAGTGACTGATGTACAAGGACAACCAGGTCTCGTTGTATCTCCCCGTTTCTTAATCTTACACCATTTAGATAATAATCTGTTTTCTTGTTGTTGTGACCAGTGGATAACCTCACATTTATCCATATTATACTGCATCTGCCCACTCACCCAACCTATCCATTCACCCTGCAGCCTCATTGCATCCTCCTTGCAGCTGACACTGCCACCCAGCTTTGTGTCCTCTGCAACCTTGGAGATGTTACATTTCCTTTGTCTGAATCGTTAGTATATATTGTAAATAACTGAGGTTCCAACACTGAGCCTTGCGGCACTCCACTAGTCACTGCCTGCTATTCTGAAAAGGACCCGTTAATTCATACTCTTTGCTTCCTGTCTGCCAACCAGTTTTCTATCTATGCCATCCTACCCCCAATAAAAAATGCTTTAATTTTGCACACTAATCTCTTGTGTTAAGGATACTTCACATAGTGGCCGCTTCCTCAGGTGAGATTCTGTAGTTCCAAATGAAATCTAATCATTGAAGAGCGAGCCCTTCAAATCTGCAAGTATATACAAAGTCATAGTTCTGTTAAGAAGATATCGAAATAAATGTTTCTGCCCTGGGTGCAAGTAAAAAACTGGTAATACTCAAATGTTCCTTTTCTAGTTGGGATACAGTTTGTTTGCAATGTTTTCTCCAGGATCTCATTTAAGCATTTCATGATGTACAATTCTCTCCCCTGATGGCCAATGAGACATAATAACATCTTATCTGTTCACTGTTTTTGATTTTCTGCCAGCTCCTCTCCGCATTATCTCTGTTCTTTAGAGGGGTTAGTAATCTGGAAATTTAGCAGCTTAATCACCATTTATTTGTTCATTATGTTATATCTTACTAATATCACATAGGTCGTCCCTCTCTTGATGCAAGGCCATGTTTTGTGGTAGATAATTTTCATGTTTTAATTCAACAGCAGTTCTGACATCATCTCTCAATATCATATCATATACTTATTAAAACTCCGTGTGAGTGTGTTTTCGCCTTTGATTCACATCTCCTCAAAAGCTCAATTCCAAAACGGTGAAAGTTTTAAATATTCCTGTAGAGATTTACCTCATAATTTCAAAAATTACCTAATCTGTAAATTTGGTTAATTATTTCCCGGGTTTTTCACTAAGATTGTTCACAAATCTGACTTTTCTTTCAAATCTAACCGCTGGCTAGCTGATGACGTCACAATGGTCCACCTGGCTCGTGGCCCAGCCTCCCGGCTCTGGATTAAAGCAGCTGCTGTCAACATGCAGGCACACTGTTTTCCACGAGTTACATCACCACCCTCCCCGTTCTTCAAAAGGGGGAGAAAGAAGGAGCAAGTTCTGCAGATCCCAAGGTCACCAGAGGTCACCAGCGTCACCGGTGCTCACATGCTTTTCAAGAACTTTCTCCTCGCGACCTGCGCAGCGAGTGAAATCACGCCCCTTCCTCCCACTGCTAACCGCTCCTATCCTGCTCCCTCCCCCCATGCTGCTACCTGCTCCGGGTTTCCAGATTGTCGGGCCCTGTACTCTCTCTCTTTGTCCACCCCGGGCTATCTCCGCTTTTTGTAGCCTACTCACTCGCCTGAATCCCCTCCACCTCTCTCCCCCCTCCTCTTCTCACCCCCCCCTCCTCCTTCTCTCTCCCCACACAACAGGTCCTCCCTGGTCTAGTATCCCTTAATTTTGCTAGAAAATAGACTGCAAGCCTGTGAGCAATGGATTTTTATTAAATTAAAAGACTGGCAGTCCAAGGAAGCATATATCTCCTGAATGCCACCTGCCATTAAAGGAAACCGGCTCAACATAGTTGTACCACAAAGAGATTATTGCCACATGTTACAATTCCTGAAGGGATACACAACTAATATAAATTGTACTTTCGGAAGCAGTATGAAATTATAGTACTCTCACGGTTCAGGAAAGTTCTGTGTCTATCTCTTTATATCGTATACACTTTTTTTTACTCTCTTTTATACACTTTTTTTGAAGGGCATCGCCTTGCACTTAAGTGGCATAAGAAATTCTTGTCAACTATTAACTAAAGATCATTATCTGAATATTGTTGAGGCTTTTGTTCAGTAGATGTGAACTGTTTCATTCCCTGAATCTTTTGATACTGTTTAGATATTGTCCTGGAACTAAAGAGCAAATATTGGATTCCTTGCAGCATTGTCAGAGGGATTTTCAGGACCACTTCTTTAGCTTCACCTCATTTTATTCTTTGCAACTGCCACCAATAGAGTAATTGCAGGAATAACCAGAATATAAATGACGAATAACCCTGTGTATCCTAGACAATGATGTATTTACATTAAAATATGTAACTAAATGGTGTAAGCACCATGATCCTTGCTAATCTTCAAAGAAGAATCAATGTTTGTTTCAATGCTCCGGACATCCCAGACATTGGCCAATGTTATATTCAGCAGCTCCACTTCAACTGGTCACAGACTACTGTTCAGCATATTGCAACAATAGCTCAATAGTTGTCAAGGATAGTCGGAGCAGGCATTGCAAATTGGATCCAGAAAATGAAAAGGCAAGTTTCGAAGGATGCCATTAATAGATGTGCTGTGTGGAAGTGACTGATTGTTCCAAGTATATGAAGTCGCAAATCTATATGGAACGATTGGCAGGTTGATGTCTCATGAATGCACATGGAGTCATAGGTAAAGAGTCAGTGAGAGAGAACAACTGGGAACTGAACACAATGCAGAGAACTTGTGTGCAGCAGTGTAATTGTTTAGGTGGGAAAATGATACAAAATGGCCAGGGCAGGATGTACAGACGTCCTAGTGTGAATCCTTCACAGCTTACATGCAGAGAATAATATGATTTTTTACTGTTGGTAATATTCTCAGCAAATCACTTTGATAATACAGAGACACTGAATACGGCTGTATGAAAGTGTAATAAGTCTATTCTATTGATGGTACTTGACTTTGAAATCTATCACTTGCTGATTATTCTGCAAGCACTGTTAAAAGTCAAAAATATATGATTCACAGAAGTAGTGCAGAAATTGGAGGATTATTTAAATCCACTGCCTTTGAAATAGGAGCAAGTTACAAGTTTGGCACCAGAAATCAAAGGGCAGGAGAAACAATCAGCCATCATAATGATGCATTAAAAGATTTATCCATGCATTGCACATCTGGTGAATTATTAAATTGTGCACTAGCCATAGATTTTGTTGTGGATTTAAGTGATCATAGAATCATAGAAGATAGGTGCAGGAGTAGGCCATTCGGCCCTTCGAGCCTGCACCGCCATTCAATATGATCATGGCTGATCATCCAAATCAGTATCCTGTACTTGTCTTCTCTCCATCCCCCCTGGTCCCTTTAGCCACAAGGGCCACATCTAACTCACTCTTAAATATAGCCAATGAACTGGCCTCAACTAGACTCACCACTCTGTGAAAAATTATCTTCTCATCTCGGTCCTAAGAGACTTCCCCCTTATCCTTAAACTGTGACCCCTTGTTCTAGAGTTCCCCAACATCGGGAACAATCTTCCTCCATCTAGCCTGTCCAACCCCTTAAGAATTTTGTACGTCTCTATATGATCCCCCCTCAATCTCCTAAATTCCAGCGAGTACAAGCCGAGTCTATCCAATCTTTCTTCACATGGAAGTCCTGCCATCCCAGGAATCAGTCTGGTGAACCTTTTATGTACTCCCTCTATGGCAAGAGTGTATTTCCTCAGATTAGGAGACCAAAACTGTACGTAATACTCCAGGTGTGACCTCACCAAGACCCGGTACAACTGCAGTAGAACCTCTTGTTAAAGAAGGAACTGCAGATGATGGAGAATCGAGGGTTACACAAAAAGCTGGAGAAACTCAGCGGGTGCAGCAGCATCTAAGGAGCGAAGGAGATGGGCGACGTTTCGGGTCGACCCGAAACGTCGCCTATCTCCTTCGCTCCTTAGATGCTGCTGCACACGCTGAGTTTCTCCAGCTTTTTGTGTAACCCTGCAGTAGAACCTCCCTGCTCTTGTACTCAAATCCTTTTCCTATGAATGCCAACATACCATTCACTTTCTTCACAGCCTGCTGCACCTGCATGCCTACTTTCAATGATTAGTGTACCATGACACCCAGGTCTCGTTGCATCTCCCCCTTTCCTAATCGGCCACCGTTCAGATAACAGTCTAACCTCCTACTTTTCCCACCAAAGTGGATAACCTCACATTTATCCACATTATACTGCATCTGCCATGCATTTACCCACTCACCCAACCTATCCAAGTCAACTTGCAGCGTCCGAGCATCCTCCTCACAGCTAACACTGCCCCCCAGCTTAGTGTTATCCGCAAACTTGGAGATGTTGCATTCAATTCCCTCATCCAGATCATTAATATATATTGTAAATAGCTGGAGTCCCAGCACTGAGCATTGCGGTACCCCACTAGTCACTGTCTGCCATTCTGAAAACGACCCATTTACTCCTACTCTTTGCTTCCTGTCTGCCAGCCAGTTCTCTATCCACATCAACACTGAACCCCCAATACCGTGTGCTTTAAGTTTGAATGCTAATCTCTTATGTGGGACCTTGTCGAAAGCCTTCTGAAAGTCCAGATACAACACATCCACAGGTTCTCCCTTATCCACTCAACTAGTTACAACCTCGAAAATTTCTATACGATTCGTCAGACATGATATACCTTTCATAAATCCATGCTGACTTTGTCGAATGATTTCACCACTTTCCAAATGTGCTGCTATCCCATCTTTAATAACTGACTCTAGCATTTTCCCCACTACTGATGTTAGACTAACTGGTCTGTAATTCCCCATTTTCTCTCTCCCTCCATTTTTAAGCTACCCTTCAATCCTCATGAACTACTCCATAATCTAAAGAGTTTTGAAAAATTATCACTAATGCATCCACTATTTCTGGGGCTACTTACTTAAGTACCCTGGGATGCAACCTATCTGGCCCTGGGGATTTATCGGCCACTTCCCGGCTAACCTGTATTTCACTCAGTTCCTCCATCACATTTGACCCCCGGTTCCCTGGTATTTCCGGCAGATTATTTATGTCTTCCTTAGTGAAGAGAAAACCAAAGTAGTTATTCAATTGGTCTGCCATGTCCTTGTTCCCCATGATCAATTCACCAGTTTCTGACTGCAAGGGACCTACATTTGTTTTAACTAACCTTTTTCTTTTAACATATCTATAAAAATGTTTGCAGACCATTTTTATGTTCCCTGCAAGTTTTCTTTCATAATCTATTTTCCCTTTCCTAATTAAGCACTTTGTCCTACTCTGCTGGACTCTGAATTTCCCCCAGTCCTCTGGTAGGCTGCTTTTTCTGGCCCATTTGTACGCTTCATCTTTTGCTTTGATACTATCCCTAATTTCCCTTGTTATCCACGGATGCACTACTTTCGCTGATTTATTCTTTTGCCAAACTGGGATGAACAATTGGTGTAGTTCATTCATGCAGTCTTTAAATGCCTTCCATTGCATATCCACCGTCAACCCTTCAAGAATCACTTGCCAGTCTATCTTGGCCAATTCACGGCTCATACCCTCAAAGTTACCTTTCTTTAAGTTCAGAACCCTTGTTTCTGAATTAACAATGTCACTCTCCATCCTAATGAAGAACTCAACCATATTATGGTCACTGTTGCCAAAGGGGCCATGCACAACAAGACTGCTAACTAATCCTTCCTCATTCCTCATTACTCAGTTTAGAATAGCCTGCTCACTCGTTGGTTCCTCTACATGTTGGTTTAGAAAACTATCCCGCATACATTCCAAGAAATACATTCCTCTTCCTCAGCACCCCTGCCAATTTGATTCACCCAATCTATATGTAGATTGAAGTCACCCAATATAACTGTTTTACCTTTGTTGCACGCATTTCTAATTTCATGTATGATGCCATCCCCAACTACTGTTAGGTGGCCTGTACACAACTCCCACTAGCGCTTTCTGCCCCTTAGTGTTTCGCAGCTCTACCCATATTGATTCCACATCCTCCAAGCTAATGTCTTTCTTTTCTATTGTGTTAATCTCCTCTCTAACCAGCAACCAAAAAAGTATTGAGCAAATTGAGTCCAAATTATTAAGCACACCGAGGCTTGACCTAACTTGCAATGTTAATAGAAATGACAGTAAAAGGTACAAGTAAATGTCACCCATAGCCAGAAACAATTATGACAGTAGATTATAGTCAGAAAATAGCAGTGATGTTGAAACAGTGTTTCTAAAACTGGGTGAGTGACTATGTTGTAGATGCAATGTCAGACATTTACCACAAGTGTGTTGCTTTAAGTAGGTATGTTACAAAACTTACCTTGAGCAGCGCTGCAGCTCTGCCGCTCCACGTGTGCGCGACTTTGGCGCCTTTCAGTGGGGGGCGGGCTTAATGTGCTGTTTTTCCACAGGCAGGGAAAATCGATCCATGTCGGGCGATTTCGTTGCGGATGAAAAATCGCTCCGACATTTCATGAATGAAGGTATTTTTAAATTACTCTAAATTATTTATTAACTAGAGTAATTTAAAAATCACCTTCAAAAGCCGTGAGCACCGAAAACTGGAAGGATTTTGCGTAGGGGAGAAAAAAAGGTAAATAGTTTATTTTTATATTAAAAGTTGGTTTTTCGGGAGGCTTTAATAACATTTTCATGTTGCGAAATGGGGTCCCAAAAAATATATGAACAGTATTTTCCTCCCGACTTCACCACTAACCGCAATGTTCCAATCCACCACATTCCACTAAAACCCACTCGCTAGTTGATTTAAATGGCCATTAATTTACAGGAACCAAACACTAAATTCCTTCCATTTGGCCCAGAAATTCATGAAAATTAGATTTAAAAATTATGTTATATTGTGGATTATTGTGTGAATGTTATTTGGACACTTAGGCAATTTTAAAAAAGTTTATCTTTTCTTAAGATATGGATAGATGTTTACATCGACTCATTGAATTTTGTAATTAGCTACAATTAGATAACTAACTAATGATATGCTTTAATTTCAGGTCATTCAAGTAAGATTGTTTCATATTTGTTTCATAATGCTTCAATCTATAATAACTGAAAATGTCATTGAGTTCTCTTAATTTTTAAGAAAGTTATGGGCTTTTAACTGTTCCAGATCACAGCTTTTGAGTTAAGTCAATTGAAAGGCAATGGGGACCAAGATGCTAATTTCTGAGTATGAAAATGGCCATAACTTTCTTAATACTGAAGATATGAAAGTGAATTAGGTGTCAAATTAAACTTCTTTTTATGCTTTATCTGATGGGATAAATTGCAGACTTGATTTTTAAAATCTCAAAATTTTGTAACGTTGCTGCTTTAAGGAGGCCATGTGACTTGGGTCAGAAGATAAGATCCAGATCGAAAGCCTATAAATCCAGACCAACGAGTAAGTAGAGGACTACATAGAACATAGAACAGTACCACATTAGAACCGGCCCTTTGGCCCACAATGTTTGTGCTGAACATGATGCCATGATCAACTCTTATGTGCTGGAACATAATCCATATCCTTTCATAATTCGCATGTTAATATGCCTAGCCAAAAATCTCTTAAACTCCGCTATTGTATCTGCCTCAACCACTACCACCAGCAATGTATTTCGGGCACTCACCTCCCTCTGTTTAAAAAAAATGTCCCGCACCTTTCCTTTAAACGTTGCCACTTTCACCTTAAAGCTACGCAGATTATAGTGTGACTCTTTACAGAGAGAAAATGTGTTCAACTTGTAGCACCTCTCATGTCAATGGTTGGAAGCTCTATTATTATTGTCATTAACTTATTGTATTGATTATATTCTTTTGGTTTATGTGATTAATTAAATGGGCCTGCTATGCAGTCTATATTATGCAAATGAATGAATACATATGACAATTAAACACTCTAGACTCTTGATTTCAAGATCAAATTGACGGTAATTTTTTGTCTGCGGCATTAATGTTGATATAGCAGTGGATTGTTCTATTGTGGGTAAAGATAACTACTGCTGGAAATTAGAAATCTACATTTGACAGAAAATGTACTTGGACAATAGACATCTTCTGCAGACTGGAGGTACTAGGTCAAATACAATGTATTGCCAAAAATCATAGATGACTACACAGAGCAACAAATATTACTGGACAATGATTGTTTAAGAGGCCTTATCTTGGTTGCATGAAGCTTCTGAGATGGATGAGCAAGACACTATCTTTAACTTACAACTGAAGGATAATAACTTTCCAGTTTCAGTCCAAGCCATTTGCTGTTTTCTGTCAGTGAAGGCAAAAGTTACTGCATTGTCCAATACATTCAATTTTATAGAAATGCCTGGTGGTGGATCAAGATCAAACATGCCACAAGATACCACATGAAGGGGACTTCCGGTTGGCGCCATGGAGTAAGTGGAAGTCGCGCCATTCCAGCTCCGTTAAAACTGAAGAAAAAACGGGGGTAAAGGGGTCAATTAAACTTGCTTACCGCAGGAAAACGACTGTGAACGGCTCCGGTAGCGTTGAAAAGGTGCGTGACGTCATCAGGCGCGCGACTTTAATAAAAAAATAAGATGCAGCGCTCCCCCCCCCACCGGTGGAAAAAGACCTTCAAGAAAGGAAGGGTTACACAAAAAGCTGGAGAAACTCAGCGGGTGCAGCAGCATCTAAGGAGCGAAGGAGATAGGCGACGTTTCGGGTCGAGACCCTTCTTCAGACTGGTCAGGGATCAGGGAAACAAGAGATATAAACAGTGATGTGGAGAGATAAGGAACAATGAGTGAAAGATATGCAAAAAAGTATTGGTGATAAAGGAAGCAGGCCATTGTAAGCTGTTTGTGGTGTGAAAATGAGAAGCTAGTGCGACTGGGGGGGGGGGGGGGGGAGATGGAGAAGGAATGTCAGGGCCAGAGGGCTGAGGGAGAGGTGGGGGGGGAGGCAGTCTGGGTTAACAGAATTGAGAAAATTCAATGTTTAAGCCCAGAGGATGCAGACTCCCCAAGCGGAATATGAGAGGCCCCGCTGGAGTCCTGGGCTCGAGTTTGGCTGCTTCCCAAGAGGAGATCTCACAGAGGAAAACTGAAATGGAGGAACTTAAAAACACCATCCTAGGTGAGATGAAGAAAATGCTTAAAGAAATGAAGAAGGAGTATAAAGATGAAATAAAAACTTTAAGAGCAGATATTCTGGTGTTTCATGAGAAAATTAAAGATGAATTTAAAAAAGTCATAGAGACGGTAAAGATTATGCGAATGGAAAGAAAAGGCGAACGCTGAGTTACAAAACCAAATGGTTGAGGTAAACGACAAAGTTGCTGGGATGGAAAGAATGCTGGATGAGAAGATAGGTCCTATTTTAATCTCGCTCGACCAACAAAATGATGCAATTAAAGAGCTAACTGAGCTTGCCGCATCAAATACTAAGGAGAGAGAGAAGCTCCGCTCCGAGAACAAACGTCTATCAGAATTATTACGCAAAATAAATGAGAAATGTATCGATTTGGAGGGACGTCAAAGGCGTAAGAATTTGCGTATAGTTGGATTGAGCGAGGGTCGTGAGGGAAATCAAGACCCTCAAAAATTTGTTGCAAAACTCCTAAAGGACATTTTGAATTTGGATCAAGAACCCCTGTTGGGCCGTGCACACAGGGCATTAAGACGGGTTCCTGGGAGAGATGCACCCCCAAGACAAATAATTGTAAAGGTGGCTTACGATCATGTTTTTGAAGACATGATGAAGATAATAATACGTAAGAAAAATCTTAAATACGAAGGGGATAATATTAGTATCTTCAGAGATTACCCTGCGGAAGTGGCCAAGAGAAGATCTTTATTCACAGAAACAAGAGGTATTCTGAGGAATATAAAGGATACAAAGGATCTGAGATATGGCCTGATGTACCCAGCAACATTGAGAGTAACCTACAACAATAAGGAGTACCGTTTCGTTAAACATACAGAAGCACTGGAATTCGCTCGAAACATACAGAAGAAAACAGAAGAGGAAGAAGAACAAGAGGAAGAAGACGACTGAACTTTTATTACCCACCTGCGGTTATGAATTATTCATGGAGAGAGAGGAAGAATAATGGACACGGACTTTAATTTGGTTTAAAGAGTGATGGATAGATTACTAATAAATAAATTAGTACATTAGTCATAGTTTTGTATTAACTATCCCTTAAACATGTCAATTATTCCCCTAACATATTATCACTTATCATAACATTAATCACAATAGATACTAGTAATATGAATAATCACTAAGTATATAAATTTAGTACCCCACCCCAATATATGCAGCACTCAAGATAGGAGCTGGAACTATTAACATTTTTTTTTTTTTAAACGGAAGTCCGTAGATTAGTAGCCACGCTAGTGTGGCTTACACTAACACACACTAGACTATATATAGGTGTAGTTACTTTTTTTCCGGGCACTTTATTAACACCCTTCACTTTTACTCACATCTTTTATTATTTTTTGTATATTAGATATTTGATTATATATTATATGAATATAATTATGATTGGTATTATATAATTAGTTTAAGGAGACGTGTATATGGAATAGTAAGACAAATATTAGTTTTCATCGATCCAATGTTTGGGTATAATGTTGAGTTGGATGAGCCGAGACGGCTACTCCAATATAAACCACCCTAATAGTAAAATGCAAGACATTAATGTGAAGACTGGGGGTGATGGAATCACTTTCTGTAGTTGGAATGTTAAGGGAATTAATGAACCAATTAAAAGAGGTAAGGTGTTAGCCCAACTAAACAGATTGAAATCAGATGTCACTTTTCTTCAAGACACCCACCTCAAAAAAGATGCTCGACACAGATTAACAGCTAAATGGATTTCGAAAGTGTATCACTCATCATTTATACATAAGTCTAGAGGGGTAGCAATAATTATTCGTAAAGGTATACCTTTTAAACAAAGCTCTATAATAGAGGATACGGAGGGTAGATATGTAATAATTACAGGGGAATTATACTCTAAGAAAGTAATCCTTATGAATATATATGCCCCTAGCTTTAATAACCCATTATTTTTTAAGAAAATATTTAATAATATCCCTATATCTACTCAATATAACTTAATAATTGGGGGTGATTTTAATTGTACTTTAGATAACTATTTAGATAGATCTTCAACGAAAAGGAAAGCTATCTCTAAGTCAAGTAAACTTATAAATTATTTTATTAGTACAGCAAATGTTAAGGATATCTGGAAAATAGATAACCCATCGGGACGAGAATATTCTTTTTTCTCGCCTGTATTCGGAACTTATTCGAGGATAGATTATTTTTTAATAGACTCAAAACTACTTCCATTTACGTATGATGCAAAATATCATAATATTATTATTTCGAATCACGCTCCACTAACATTTAAGATAAAATTAAAAGATATAACTAATAAAACTCCTAACTGGAGGCTCAATCCCCAAATATTAAAGGACAAGGCTTGTTATAATTACTTGGTAAAACAGATTAAATTATTTTTTGAAACTAATGACAAACCTGAAATTTCACCATCACTTCTTTGGGATACATTTAAAGCATTTATGCGCGGTGCAATAATATCAGCACAAGCATATTTTAACAAAGAAAATCGAAAGACGGAACAAAAGTTGGAAAAGGAGATAAAACAATTAGATAATGAAAATACAAAATATCCTTCCAAAGTGTTAAGTAATAAAATTGCAATATTAAAATATAAACTAAATAAAATAAACTCTAATCAAGTAATTAAACTTTTTCAACAAATTAAACAAGTGCATTTTGAATTTGGAGATAAACCACAAAAATTGTTGGCACGACAACTCAGAAAACGAGATGATGAAAAAATGATACATAGAATTAGATCTGAGCATGGAAATATATCGACCTTACCAAAAGATATCAATGATATATTTTTACAATATTATCAAAATCTTTATTCATCTAAATTAACAGGACAAACAGATGGAATGGAAACATTCCTACAAGAATGTCATATAACAGCTTAGATCAGGAAGGTAGAGACTTGTTAAACGCTGATATATCAGTAAAAGATATTGAAGAATCAATTGGATCGTTAAATAATGGAAAAGCTGCGGGCCCTGATGGCCTGAGTGCAAAATTTTATAAGAAATTTCAAGATCTGATTTCCCCAAGAATACATACAGTGTATAAATATACATATGAACAAGGAAAATTACCGGAATCTTTAAATGAATCTACAATTACACTTATTCCTAAGGTTGACAAGGATTTGGAAGACCCTGGATCATACAGAGCAATTGCTCTTTTAAATACAGATCAAAAAATATTAGCTAAAGTTTTATCTCGGAGATTAAGTTTGGTGATCACTAAAATAATACATCATTATCAACCAGGTTTCATTCCAAAACATTATTCATCCCACAATTTGAGACGATTATTCAATATTATATACACAAAAAGAGTATGTGATACGGAATTAGCTGTTATATCCTTAGATGCAGAAAAAGTATTCGATCAGGTTGAATGGCCATATTTATTTAAAATAATGGAGAAATTCCAATTGGGGGATAGATTTTGTAAATGGGTAAGAATTCTATATTCGAATCCTACTGCAAGAATATTAACTAACCAAATATTATCAGCTAAATTTAAGCTTTATAGGGGTTGTAGACAAGGATGTCCGCTATCGCCTTTGTTATTCACTCTGGTGATAGAGCCTTTAGCTGAAAGGATTAGATCTGAACCAGAAATATATGGATATAATACTGATACTACAACTAATAAAATATCTCTATACGCAGATGATGTCTTAATTTATATTACAAAACCGGAGATTAGTATTCCTAAGCTATTTAATGTTATAACTAAATTTAGTACATTTTCTGGATATAGAATTAATTGGAATAAAAGTGATATTATGCCTATAACTGGAATAAAATCAAATATATTACAACAATATCCACTAAAAATAGTTACAGACAAATTTAAATATTTAGGAATTAATGTATCTAAATCCTATAACTCATTAATTAAATCTAATTAAACTCAATTATTAAATAAACTTAGAAAAAAATATTTTATATTGGAAAACATTTCCTATATCTATGATTGGTAGAATAAATGCTATAAAAATGTTTTTTTTACCACAACTGTTATATTTGATTCAAGCTATTCCCTTTTATGTCCCGAAAACTTTTTTTAAAAAAATTGATAACATTGTTAATAGTTTTATCTGGGACTATAAAAATCATAGAATAAGTAAAAAACATTTATGTAAATCCAAGATAAATGGAGGATTAGCACTTCCAAATTTTTTATATTATTTCTGGGCAGTTCAGATTAAGAATATGAATTTTTGGTGGGTAAATTTGGATCATGAACCAATGTGGTTAAAGATGGAAAAGGAAGATTGTTTACCTTTTAATGTAGGTTCGATTCTTTTTGCGCCAAGGGAAGTACAAAAAAAAATTTATAGGGACAACCCTATAATTCATAGTAATAGACGCATTTGGAAACAAATAGTTAAGACTTTACATTTAGATAATTTGTCACTTAACCTACCAATTATAAATAACCCTTTATTTAAACCCTCTATATTAGATAGGGGGTTTAGACATTGGGATGATTTAGGAATTAAAAGGATAGAACACCTTTACAGAAAAGGAAAATTTCTTTCATTTCAGTAGTTACAAGATATCTATGGATTGCCATCACATAATTTGTTTAGGTATTTACAAATTAGAGATTATATTAAATCAAACACACAAGATTATAAAAATAAAGAACCAGGATTATTAGATGAACTGTTTAACAAGCACCCAAATACAGAAAAATTAATAGCTTATATATACAATATTATTTTGGATAGGGAGAATCCAACAACAGAAATATATCGACAAGCATGGGAAAATGAAATAGGTTTATCTATAACGAAAGAAACTTGGGAAGAAAGTTTACAACGTATACATCGTTGTTCGTTAAATGCTAGACATACATTGATACAATTTAAAGTATTATATAGATTACATTATTCGAAAACCACATTAAATAGAATTTTTCCTAACATTTCTTCTATTTGTGATAAGTGTCAGAATTTAGAAGCCAATTTAACACATAGTTTTGTAACGTGTTCAAAACTTAATTATTATTGGATAGAAATCTTTAGAGTTATCTCTGAAGTTCTTAGCGTTAAACTGGATCCAGATCCAAAGTTAATAATATTAGGAATTCCGGACTCAAAATTGGTATTAACAGAAAATCAAAGAAAAGTAATCAAAGAAATTTCTTTGATTACTGTTTAATAGGGAAAAAATAATATTGAAATTTTGGAAGGGAACATTATCCCCCACAATTAAAATGTGGACAGCAGAGATGTCAGAGATGTTGCATTTGGAAAGAATTAGATTTGTCCTAATGGACAAATATGAAATATGAAATATGGTCTCCATATATACAATATTTGAGGGGGGTAGCTGTTCTTGGCATCACAACTCAATGGGTACCCGACAGGATTTGATGAAAATAATTCATTTTCAAACTGGGATTTGTATACATGTCTCTATTGATATTATCATTTGTAATAGTTTTATTTACAATATATTTTGTTGTTTCTCTTTTATATATATATATATATATATATATATATATATATATATATATATATATATATATATATATATAAAATACTTTTTACTCTTTTAAAAAATATATATATTAAATAGATATATATTAATTGCTTTCTTTTTTTTCTCCTTTCTTTTTTTTATATATAATCAAAATCATTATTTAATGATTTATTGATCACAACCTTTATTGATTTAAAACCTATTCTTTTTTCTTTTTCTCTCTATTTCTAAAAAACAGAAGATAATAATAATCAATGTGATATTTGTATAAATACCGAATTAAGTTGGTATTTGTAAATTTGTTTTAGCATTGTGAAATGCTTACTTCTAATAAAAATATTATTAAAAAAAAATTAAAAAAAATAAAAAAAAGATACCACATGAACATGTATAGCACATATCACATGTATAAAATCATGAGAGGAATCGATCGGATAGATGCACATATTCTATTGCCAGAGTAAGGGAATCGAGGACCAGGGGACATAGGTTCAAGGTGAAAAGATTTACTAGGAATCTGAGGGGTAACTTTTTCACACAAAGTGTGGTGGGTGTATGGAACAAGCTGCCAGAGGAGGTAGTTGAGGCTGGGACTATCCCAACATTTAAGAAACAGTTTAGACAGGTATATAGATAGGACAGCTTTGTAGGGATATGGACCAAGCACAGCCAGGTGGGACCAGTGCAGCTGGGACATCTTTGCCGGTGTGGGCAAGGTGGGCCGAAGGGCCCGAGTCCGGTAGCTGGGATTTATGGTTGCATTCAAGCTTTCTGTAATTTCTCACATGGCGAGATCCAGGTCCAAGTTGTTCTTGCAGAGAAAAAGAGAGGGAAAAGTGTGGGGGATTGCCGATTGCAATGTGCAAGCAAGGCACAAACAAAGTGGAAAAAAATGCTTTGAAAACACTGAGGAATCTAATAAAAATCAGAATGTCCATGGACATGGAAAATGAGAATTTTAAACTTACCAGGTTGACCGTGCTGCAAATAAATCATGATTCCGACCATCGGACTTCAAGCTTTCTATTGTCCTCATATTTATTTTATGTGTAATTCACAATTTCTATCCACAAGTTCTCATTTAACAAGGAAGGCCAAAGACTGCACTTTTGTTATTTAGAGCCTGTTGTTAGGGCATGTCAAAACACAACAGAAGTTGACTTTCTCACCCATCTCCTCACTCTTCTTTGTAAGAGCAACTGAGAACTGAGTGTCTCTGTGCAATAAATTGCAGAAACTTGAATGCAACCATAAAGTACAATTTGATAACACTATCAGAACTCCATCTATCTCTGACAGACAGAGCTCATTTATATCACATTACCAAAATACTTTGAAAGCAATTTTTCGAAGCTTTTTCAAAAATGTGATGAATAATTTACTTATTTTTTAGACTCTGACACTGCAGAAGGCTATATTCACTTTCTAGACACAGATCCATTAAGGGTGGAATGTTACATAATGACCTCATTCTGAACTTTTTGCATCATTAATTATGTGCAGAGTTCCAAATTGCTTTATTTTCACCATCAAGAGAAAGCTAGCCAATGAAAGTGAGGAAATCTGTGGCCATGCTGCTATAAAATAAAATAAATAATGTACTGAGGGAATTTAAAGCAGGATGGCTCAACAGTCTTTTGTTAGGACCTTCTGGAGCCCGTACTGGATCTTTTGCAGTTCACAGGGCCGAATGGAGGGAATGGGCACCACAGCAAGCTTTTTTCCTTCCACATGGGCCTCTAAGTTGGCACCACCAACTCACAGGAATCATTGTCACTTTTCCCAGAGCTGACCCAAGGACCGATGAATTACATTTTTGGTTCCCTAATTTAGGAAAGAATATATTAACAGTGGAGGCAGTCAAGAAGAGATTTGTTTGGCTCATTCATGGGTTGTGAGAATTGTCTTAACAAAAACAGATACAAAGGTTAATCCGATTTGCAGTTTAAAACAATGAGTGGTGATTTTATGGAAACATATGAGATCTTAAGAGAGCATGATGAGGTACACTTTGCAATGTTTCTACGACTGAAAGAGCTTTGAATAACGGGGACATAGTAACAAAAAAATGGAGACAATCATTTAACACTGAACTTTGCAGGAATTTCTTCTCACAGAGGCTGGTGAATCTTTAGATTCTTTGCCCCAGAAAGTGACGGAGGTTAGGTATTTAAGGGAAAAGTAAACAAATTATTTAAATTATTGGAAGATCTATGAATTAAGGGCTACGGAAAATGTGGCACAGAGGAGAAATTAACCCAAGAACATCTTGAATGGTGGAGCGGCTTGATGAATCAGGTTGGCTCATCTATCTCAAATTTTATTTTGCCTTCTATTTTGTGCACAAAGATTTACTCAATCCACTAAAATTTATTTTTAAAAAATGTCAGGTCTCGGAAGCCTCAGTTGGGGCAATTAAATTGGTGAGATAGAGTTCAATTTTCCTGCAATTTCCTACCTGTATCCAACAGTTGTCATGGCTGATTGACCAAGCCGTTGAAAGTGTAAGAGGCTTACTGATAATTTCGATAGTTGATTCAGTTCCGAGTTTTGTCGTAGTATAAGATCAAAGCAAAAATATCATATTTCTCCTGGCCTGACCTAATCTTCCTGAAAAATGTCAGACAACACTTTTTTTCGGACTCAATTGCTTTCTCTTCTAAAAATCTGTGAAGTCAACCCTGAAAATATTTTACCATTATATATGTTCATGTACAGATTTACATCACATTACTGATTATTAAGAGAGTGTTCTGCTATGAACTGGGCATAAATATTACCAATAATCTGACTTGAACAACAATTAAGCTATGGCCAAACAAAGCACAGCACACCACTTCCTCAGGAAAATTTAGCTTGTCTCCAATAGCATCTTACCAATTTCTCCAGATGCACCATAGAAAGCATGCTATGAGGTTTGCATCATAGCCTACCCACACTGTAAGAAATTGCAGAGAGTTATTGATGTAACCCAGTCCATCACAGAGACAAGATAGCTTACCATTTACTCCATCTACACTTCGCGTTGTCTTGAAGCCAACATTTTTCACCCCAGATTTTACCTCTTGTCCATGCTCCCATTTTGCAGATGATACAAAATCTTAAAAGCACATACCACAAAACTCAGGAACTGATTCTTACCCTCTGTTATCAGACATTTGAACCATTCTCCAATAACACAGGGTGTCATCCCAATCTTCTAACATAGCTCATAGTGAACATTGGACTTTTTCTCTGGAACAATTATGCCCCAATGCCAAAAACTACATTCACTATTCTGATATTTTTCTCTACATTCTATCTGTCGTACTTATTATGTAAGGCTTGATTGTATTCATGTTTCATGTTATCAGATAGCAAGCAAACAAAAGCTTTTCACTGTAATAATATAATAATACAATCACAAACTAATACTAATTAGTTATAACATGTTAGGGGTGTTATAAAAAGGCAGCCAAGGTTCCATACCTGTTTTATATAAGGGCTATTTGTTCAATTACATGCCCTGTGCTCAAATTGTTCACAACTATCACTTGGAAAGCTGCAGTCACTAATCTTCCATTCTTCAATAATGATAGGTAATTGCCATTTTACTTCAAATGCCATCCCCACGCATGCGCGTCATTACGTCTGACGTATTGCGCAACGACCGAATGGCGGGCACGTCGCTCCTTCCAACGGGTAAGTTTAAAAGATCAAGGTAAGTGTTTTTAAACAGCTTAGCTGAAGTCGTTGCTCCTGGTCCGGAGTGTGTTTTGTTCAACATAATTTCAGCTTCGGATTGTTTGGGAGAATGTCTAAAGTTAAGAGGCGAGCCGCGACCAAACCGGCTGCGGAAGACCATGGGCCTGCGTGCAGCGTGCGACTGCCGAATTCGTCTATAGAGCCACTGGCAGAGCAGCCAGCAGCCACAGACTTGGTGCAGCCAGAAGGCACCTTGGCAACTCCATGGGGGAGAAAAGCCACAAAAAAGTCTGTTAGTGCCCTGGACTCTGAGGAGTCGGGCCAGGAGGTGGACGAGATCCTTCCTAAGGGCAGTGTTACCGGCAGGCTGGCCCATCTGGAGAGCCTTGTGGAGAGGTTACTGCAGCACGATACACTCCAAAGGACGGAGCTATCGGAGCCCGGGGAGTTTATAGACCCTGAGGCAGCAGCGCCTGTGTCAGATGATGGGAGCGTACGAGGTCAGTGCTATGCTGATCCAGAGTATGGAGACACAGTTGGGCTACAGGGACCATCGGGTGTATTGTCTATTGCATCCAGATTTGCGGTCCCAGCCCTCACTGGTGTGCCATTGGATGCAGAGCTCACCGAGAACATTAAATACATGGCTTCCCATCCTCTGCAAGAACAGACGATGGAGGAGACCACTGCCAAGTACAATACTCTACAAAGCTGTGCCTCACTGAGTGTCCCCATTGTAAACCAATCTATTTGGAGGCACATTGGAGGGGGCGTCAGAGCCCAGGAGGTTAAATTACAAAAAGCACTCCGGCTACTCACCTCGGGCATCATGTCTTTGCAAGGTCAGTGGAGGGGGCACCTATCTCGCTCTCCGATACTCAGGAGGACGTGATGGCATTAATGTTGCAATGCACATTTTGAAATTAATTGTATTAGAAAAAATGCCATCCGTCCTGCCGTTAACCCTAAATTTGCTGGACTATGTAAACCGGTGAATGTTCATCTCCCAAACCTCCTGTTTGGAGAAAACCTGGCCAAACAGGTGAAAGAACTTGATGAAGAGTCTAAGACTGTTGGCCTCATAAAAGAGCCTCCGAAGGGGTCGTCTTTCTGCAGACTGTACCCTTACCCTCCTGTGCATACCAAACAGTTCGCTGGCTATGGTGGACGAGATGTGGAGCAACCTACACAGAGGCCTTTTTTAGGGCAGGACCTAAGCCGGGCCATGTTCAAGATGCAGCGCCCTCCAGCAGCCCTACCCTCCAGACCTCGGGGACCGAACCAGCGACATTACCGCCAGTAAATCCTAAGGTAGGTGCGACTGCGATAGGTACATTACAAATTGGGGGCAGATTGCAAATTTTCTTACATGAATGGCAGTGGATAACATCTAACCTGTTTATACTGCATAATATTCAAAGATTTCAAATTGAGTTAATTTCCAACTTGCCTCCACCCACTCAGCATACACCTGGCCGTACTTTTGTGTTTTCACAACAGGAGTGTATTAGTGCGCAAAGAGAACTAGACTCTTTGTTCAAAAAAGGTGTAATTGAAAGGGCAAGGCAAAAGTAGGATGGAAGATGTAGAATTATCCTAGATTTGACAGCTTAACACCTTTGTGCAGTAAAAAGACTTCAAAATTGAAACTTTTGTCACTGCTAGACAACTGCTTTCCAGGGAATGTTATATGGCAAGCATTGACCTCAAAGATGCTTACTTTTCAGTGGCCATTCATGAGCAGCACAGAAAATGTTTGAAGTTTAACTGGATGCATCAGTTCTGGCAGTTTAAATCTTTGCCTAACGGATTAACTTCGGCTCCCAGACTATTCACAAAATTGCACAAACCAGTCCTGGGGTTACTCAAGGCACAGAATCATATTGTCATGGCATATTTGGATGATATTTTACTCATTGGGAGGACTTTTGAATTAGCTGAATTATCTGTGTCAGCTACAAAACTAATTTTCGAAAAGATAGGTTTCATTATCCATCCAGTTAAGTCAAAATTGGTGCCATCTAAGATAATTGACTATTTGGGGTTCACCATTAACTCAGTACACATGTCAGTGACTCTGACTCAGGGCAAGCAATTAGAGTTAATTGAAGCCTGCAGGAAACTCATTGTTGATAATCACCCTTCTATTAGACATGTGGCTTGGGTAATTGGAAAAGTAGTGGCAGCATTCCCAGCTGTTCAATTCGGGCCTTTGCACTACCTAAATTTACAGCGTGCAAAGGAACAGACACTTAAGCTTCAGAAAGGTCATTTTGATTGACCCATGCAGCTACCAGCTGACACTCTAACTGAGTTACAATGGTGGATAGCCAATATTCAGTGCTGCTCTGGTAAAGTTTTCGTCACTACACCATCAGTTAACCTGCAGACTGATGCCAGTGCACTAGGTTGGAGTGCTACTGATACTGTCTCAAGCTGCGGTGGCAGATGGGATCTGCAGGAAGCATCCATGCCCCAATCACACAGCATTAACTATCTAGAGTTGTTGGGTGCACTCTATGGGTTAAAGGCTTAATGGACCAACAGGTATCATGTGCATGTCCAACTTCAGATTGACAATACTACTGCAGTAGCGTACAATAATCAAATGGGTGGCTGTAAGTCTGTATCCTGTGATAGGTTGTCCACTCTCCTTTGGCACTGGTGTATTACATGAAACATCTGGGTTTCAGCTGCCTATTTACCAGGAAGGTATAACGCAGTGGCAGACACCAAGTCACGAGAGTTCAATGATAACAAAGAATGGATGTTAAATCACAAAGTGTTCAATGATATTGTCCTTCATTATGGTGTACCGGATATTGATCTGTTTGCTTACCGGCTCAATTATCAGTTACCAATTTATGTGTCATGGAAGCCAGACCCAGGGGCAGTAGCGGTGGATGCATTCTCGCTACACTGGGGTGGTAAATTTTTATACGTATTCCCCCCATTCTGCCTCATTACTCGATGTGTGGCAAAAATTCAGCAAGTTTCCCCACTGGTATCTGGTAGTGCCAGACTGGCCTACTCAACATTCATTCCCTCTGGTGCTAGCCTTAATCACACAGCCTTTTATGGCAGTGCCCAAGAGCAGAAATCTGCTGGTACACCCAGTGCCAGGGGAAAGCCACCCTCTTCATGACAGTATAAATTTGTTGGTTTGCAGATTCTGAAGAGACCATTCCTGTGGTTCGGGCTTTCAGAGTGTACCGTTGATGTCATCACTGCGGCCTGGAGGAAGAGCACTCAGAAACAGTACGTCTCTCTCTCAGAAAATGGGAGATGTACTGTTCCCACTCTCACATTTCATACCACACAGCTTCGATCACTGATGTTTTGGAATTTCTATCATCACTCTTTCATGATAACAAACTTAGTTACAGTGCCATTAACAGTGCCCGCAGTGCTTTGTCCAATTATTTATGGCTGGTGTCAGCACATCACATGGTAGGGTCCCATCCTTTAATAACCAAATTTATGAAGGGCGTCTTTAACTCCACCCCACCTAGACCCAGGTACACACACATATGGGACGTCAGCGTGGTTCTCATGCTGCTCCGTCAGTGGGCACAAGTTTCATCTCTGTCCCTACACCATCTGACATTGAAAGTAGTTATGCTCATGGCCCTGGCCTCAGCAAAACGGGTCCAAACGCTACATAAACTCAGACTGGACAGTATGAGTTCGTCCGGCAATAACGTCACCTTTTTTGTTCGGATCTTGTCAAACAGAGCAGGCCAGGGGTACTATGGCTCAAGCTGCGTTTCATGGCATACCCCTCAGATCCACGAGTGTGTACTGTATCAACCATAACCCATTACATTAAGGTCACCAGGAGCTTGAGAGGCTCGGAACTCTCCTTTTTGTCAGCTACACCAAACCTCACAACTAGGTTATGGTGCAGACCATCTCTAGATGGATCAAACAGGTTATGGCGTGTGCAGGAGTGGACGCTGACATGTTTAAACCTCATTCCACCAGGGCTGCATTGACGTCAGCAGCAAGGGATATGGATGTACCTCTTGACCAAATTCTGGCGGTTGCGGGATTGTCGAATGAGAGGACGGACCAGAGGTTTTATAATAAGTCTATCGCCAGATCCGGAGGTTTTGCTGACTCTGTTTTAAGTTCTGTTCCACAGTTTCCCCCTGGGTGAGAGGGGTCACTGTTTGTATTTTTTCTGTTATTAAAGCATTAGTATTGTTAAAACATGTCATGTTTGAATGCATTAATTTTCTCACTCGTCCTGGTCAATTGATGCAGCTGTGACCCGTGGACTTGTTCCTCGGCATGAAATCACAGACCGTCAAAGTCTTCACATAGTCACTCACGTGACTCCGAAGTAAAATAGTAAGATTAAATGAGAATGTACCAGTTTGGTACATGTCCTCCGCTCCCTACACTCGTAGCTTAATGATCATCTGGTAGTTCTAGTCATCTATAATCTTACTATGTTAGTTCAACAACTGTTATCTGTGACTTCACACCGTTGCTTTGAAAATTAACGCGCATGCGTGGGGACGGTCTTCTTCACGTAATCCCTCATCGTAATTCCTCATAAAATAATGATCAAACTTCAAACTGGTAAATTCTCGTTTAATCTTACTATTATAGTGAATGGCTAAAGGCTTCAAAAACCCTGATTCTTGTTGTAATCAGCTGCAATTCTTAGATTTACTAGACCTCGAATATGGAATGATCCTAAGCGTAACTATTCCTTAATATAAAGTTTACATTCTCTCCATATTTTAATCTGGTGCATTTTTTAAACTTCAGTCAAAAAATAACATTGACATTTCCTAATTTGGTTTTATGTGAAAATCCATAATTCAAAAAATTCTATACTTACAGCTCATTAAAAATCAATGGTTAACATTGATTAATTTACTCACTGCCTATGTTTATAAAGCAGTTGATTTTCTGTTGACATGTTATGTTGAATTTTAAGAACATGAATACTATTTTAAGTTATGCGAGTTAATTTGTTGAATGTCTGGAGAAGGAAATACACTCATTCAATACCACACATACTCATTGGTATTTATAAGAATTGGAAGTAATCTAAATGACAATTTAAGTTCCTGGGACAGAACAGATGCTGATATGATAGTGCCCCTCATGAGAGAATCTTGCATAATGTCAAGTCAAACAAACTTTATTGTCATTTAGAAATACATTGATATATGCAGTTCCAAACGAAATTACGTTGCATTTGGCTCCCTGTGCAACACAATAAATTAACCGAAGGATAGGCATGGATGAAAAGGATAAATAGACAATGGTGGCAGCCCATTACATGGCATTCAGGAGTCTGATGGCTCGTGGGAAGAAGCTGTTGCAGAACCTTGATGTTCTGCTCCTTATGCTGCAATATCTTTTATCAGAGTAGCAGAGTGAACAGTCCGTGATGGAGATGTGTGGGGTCTTTTATAATACTGCTGGCCTTAGACAAGCAGCGTTTGGTCGCAATATCCCCGATTGAGGGGAGAGAGGTCCCGATGATTTTTTCCGCTGTCCTCACCACTCTCTGCACAGACTTCCAGTCGGAGGCTCTACAGTCCCCAAACCAGACAGAGATACAGCTGGTCAGAATACTCTCTATGGTGCCCCTGTAGAAAGTAGTGAGGATGGGATGGGGGAGATGAGCTCTTCTCATCCGGCGCAGAAAGTGCAACCGCTGCTGCGCTCTCTTAACAGTTGATGAGATGTTATTCGACCAGGTCAGACTGTTAGTGATCTGCACCCCCAGGAACTTTGTGCTACTGACCACCTCCACATCGCTGTCGTTGATGTGAAGTGGTGTGGGACTGTGCCGGGTTTTCCTGAAGTCGACGATAACCTCCTTTGTTTTCTCGACATTCAGGATCAGGTTGTTCGTATTGCACCAGTCCACCAGTTGTTTCACCTCCTCCCTGTAAGCCAGCTCATTGTCGTCCCTGATGAGGCCCACCGCTGTTGTGTCATCTGCGTACTTCATGATGTGGTTTGTACTAAACCTGGCACAACAGTCGTGAATCATCAGGGTGAACAGCAGTGGACTCAGGACACAGCCCTGAGGGGAGCCGGTGCTCAGAGAGATGGTGTTGGAGGTGTTATTTCCAACCCTCACAGACTGGGGTCTGTCAGTGAGGAAGTCCAGTAGCCAGTTACACATGGGGGTGCCGAGGCCCAATGGAACCAGTTTGCTTATCAGGTGCTGTGGGATAATGGTGTTGAATGCTGAACTGAAATCTACGAACAGCATTCGCACATATGTGTTTTTCTCCTCTAAATGTTCCAGGCTCAGATGGAGCATGGAGGATATAGCGTCCTCTGTGGAGCGGTTTGGCCTGTAAGCAAACTGGTATGGGTCGAGTGTGGAGGGGAGTCTGGAGGTAATGTGGTCCCTGACCATCCTCTCGAAGCACTTCATCATTATGGGGGTGAGTGCTACAGGGCGGTAGTCATTGAGACATTGTATGTTCGATTTTTTTGACACTGGTATGATGGTGGCAGTCTTGAAACATAATGGGACGACAGCCTGGTTCAGCGAGGTGTTAAATATGTCCGTAAGGACATGTGCCAGCTGATCAGCACATTCCCTGAGCACCCGCCCTGGTATGTTATCAGGGCCTGCCACCTTTCGTGCGTTCACTCCTTTTAGGGTCCTCCGAACATCCACTATGTCAAGACTGAGTGCCTTTTCCTCACAATAATGGAGCAAAGTTTGAGAATAAGAGTGAGTCATAAACTTGCAAATTTTTCCACCTGAGATTCAGTTACTAAATAAGTTCAAGGCTGAGATAGGTGGAATTTTGTCTTGGGTGCTGAAGGTATTGGAGAAAAGATGGAGCGTGGGGTTAAGGCCATGATCATATCACATATTCTCAAGTGTTAAATGGAGTATGCTTAACTCCTGGTCCTATTTCATATATTCCTTATTGTCCTTATATTCGTTTACTCACAGCTTTAATCGAGTAAGGCTGATGAGAAATAGATTGATCAATTGAGCAGTATAATAAAGGTAGCCAAAAATGCTGGAGAAACTCTAGTCGAAACCCTTCAATCCAAAACTTTACCTATTCCTTTGCTCCATAGATGCTGCCTCACCCTCTGAATTTCTCCAGCATTTTTGTCTACCTTTGATTTTCCTGCATCTGCAGGTCTTAAACCCTTTAATTTCAATGGGGAACAGCAGACTGATGAGAAGGGCTGAAAACATGGAATATGCACCTTTCCAATTCTGCTTGCGGGCCAAGAGCATATCAACATACAAATTAAGAGCAGAGGTAGAGTATCTCAGGCCTGAAAAGCTATTTAATATGAACATAGCTGATTTTGTGGTAATCTCATCTCCACCTCCCTATCTACTTGTTGTAACCTTTTACCATTATTAATCTATTCGCATCTGCATCAAACATATTCAAAGATTGCTTCCACCATCTTATTGAGAGATAATTTCATAGACTCGACACTCAGAGAGAAAGAAAGCATCATCTTAACACATTATTAAATTGTGACTCCTAATCTATAAAGAACTTTCAGATCTTTATTCATTAAAAATCCTCTTACGCTTCTAAATTCCAACGGATACAAACCTAGCCTGTCTACCTTCACCTTATAAGATAACCTGCCCATTTCAGGAATTAGTTTGGTTAATCTTCATTGAACAGTACATTAGCATCCTTCCTCAAATGAGGAAACCAATATCGTATATAGAACTTTGGATGTAGACTTATTGATGCTTGCTATAACTGAACTATAACCTCCCTATATATGTAATCATAATAAAGGAAATATTTAGTTAGATGGTTTAATTACTTGCTGTTCCTGTATCCTAGGTCTAGCATTATCATGCACCAGGATACCCAGATCCTTTTAGATATCAGAATTCTGTAAACACTTCGTAGCTTAATAATATACTTTTTCTAAAAAGTGAATATGCCTATCTAAACAACTCATATTTTTCCATATTATACTGTATTTGCTAGAGTCTTAACCTATCGCTATCCCAACAGCCTCACAACTTATTTTCCTATCTATCTTTGTGTTATCAGCAAATTTAGGAACCATACCTTCAATTTCTTTACACATCTCATTTAATAAATCACAAAATATTGAGCCACACCACATTACATCTTGCCAATTAGAAAACAAGGCTCATTTGTACCTACTCTTTGTTTGATGTGAATGTGCGCCCTGTGAACTTTTATTTTCTTCAGTATCCTTTGATATGGCACTTAATTAATCACCTTCTTGACATCGAGGGAAAGTAAATCCACCTATTCACCTTTATCTACAAACATTTCTTAAAGAACTTTAACAACCTGATTAAACACAATTTCATTTTCACAACCATTATGTCCTTGCCTGATTACTTAGATTTTTTCGAAGTGCCCTGCTGTGGCATCTTCAGTAGGAGCTAATCACATTTTCCCTGCAATATATGTTAACCCTGTAATTTTTGCTTCCTTTCTCTGTCCTTTTTTGGTTGAAGGGGTTAAACATAGAACATACAACAGCATAGCACACCACAGGAATAGGCCCTTTGACTACACTGTCCATGCTGCACATGATGCCATTAAACAAATCTCCTCTGCCTACATGATCCATACCCTTCCATTCCCTGCATGTCCGTGTGCCTTCCAAGAACTTCAAATGACATGATCATATCTGCTTCCACCACCACGTTTCAGGCACCCACCACGATCTGTGTAAAAAAAAAAAACTTGACTCGCACATCTCCATTAAATTTTGCTCCTCTCACCTTAAAGCTACATCATCTATCTAGTTTAGTTTAGAGATACAGTGTGGAAACAGGCCTTTCTGCCCACCGAGTCTGTGCTGACCCACGATCCCTGCACACTTGCACTATCCTACACACACTAGGGAAAATTTACAATTATACCAAGCCAATTAGCCCACAAACCTATACATATTTGGATGTGTGGGAGGAAATATTGACTATTCCACCCTGGGAGAAAGGGTTCTAATGTCTACCTTATCAATTTTTCTCATAATTTCATAAACTTCTATCGTATCCCCTTAGCCTCTGATGGACCAGAGAAAACAATCCAAGTTTGTCCAAACTTTCTTTACAGCTACTACCTTCGAATCCTATATATGACTTTCCAATCGAATGAAACCTTCCATAAACCTATTCAATTTTGGAAAATTAGAACAAATGCAACAATGATCTAATTATCCACTTCCTTTAAGACCTGAGCATCAAGCCAGGCCAGCAGGCGTAAGCTAACAACTAAAACACTGCTCTGCCCAACCTGCCTAATCATTGAGTTTGGGAGGAAACCAAAGATCTCAGAGAAAACCCACGCGGTCACGGGGAAAGCATACTAACTCCGGACAGACAGCAACCGCAGTCAGAATCAAACCCTGGTCTCCGGCACTGCAAGCACTGTAATGCCCCTGTCCCACTTAGGAAACCTGAACGGAAGCCTCTGGAGACTTTGCGCCCCACTCAAGGTTTCCGTGCAGTTCCCGGAGGTTTTTGGCAGTCTCCCTAATGGTGGAAAGTGGTTTCCGCTTCTTCTATGT
The DNA here is from genome assembly GCA_963514005.1 of Raja brachyura. The sequence goes on along the minus strand of OY740784.1, from coordinate 98,988,616 downwards.
TCCAGCGATTATTTCAAAAAATTGAAAAAACCTCCGGGAACCTGACAAGAACCACCGGGAACCTCCGGGAACGCAAAGTCTCCAGAGGTTTCCGTTTTGGTTTCCTAAGTGGGACAGGGACATTAGGTAGCAACTCTACCGCTGCGTCACCATGCCGCCATAGCCTAGACAACTAAATCCCAATAATATTAGATAGTCCCCCTTTTGCCAACCAATCTCCCCGATCCTCGCATTTAGCCTTGTGGTCTGGACTACACTTGCCCACCTAACTTGCCCTACACCTCCCTTTTCCCTTAAATATTCTGCCACTGCTCCCATCATCCATTCAAGGGGTTCTGCACTTACATACTCCAACCTTTCACATTCCAAACCAGTTGCTCTCAAACCAGATGGTCTTCCAAAGGAACTTTCCTGGTTATAATTCCTCTAATTACAGAGTGACCTCATTTAAACTTACAGAATAATGAAAAGCATAGATAGAGTGTACGTGAAAAGGATGTTTCCACTGGTGGATGAGTGTACGACCATAGGTCATAGCCTCATAATTAAAGGGTGCTCTTTTAGAAAGGAGGCAAGGAGTTAATCTGTGGAACTCATTGCCACAGAGGACAGTGGAGGCCAAGTCAGTGGATAATTTTAAGGCGGAGATAGACAAAATCTTGATTAGAAATGGTGTCAAGGGTTATGGGGAGAATGCAGGAAAATGGGATTAGGAGGCAAAGATCAAAATTGATTGAATGGCGGCGTACACTGGATGGGCCAAATGGCCTAATTCTACAATAATTTGTGAATTTGTGAGAATTTGTAATTTATTTATCAAGGACAAAGAAGGTGTTTATCCCAATTAAATGAGTTGCTGTTAAATTCTACAGGACATTCATGAAATAGAATATTTTGCACTTCCTGAACAAACACCTTTGAGGTAAATCCAAGTTCAAATCCAATAAACCAATAACCACTGAGTTTTGCTACCTCTAAAACATTCCTTACATAAATGAGCAAGTTCAATGTCATTTCTGCTTTTAAGTCTTTTTCCATCAGATATGATAAAGCTTGCACAACAAAAATCCATCAAATCAGCAAAAGGCTTGAGCTAAAAATCAATTATTTGCTTCTTATTTCTTCCCAGTTCAGCCTTCTTGGCATAGTTTGTGCATTGAGTCCTTCTGTCCTCGAATAACCCCTGTATATTTTATAGTGAATAGTTGAATTGTTGATATGTGAATAGTTTCTTCAGTTAAGGTGTTAAATTTGAATCAAAACGTTATGCGTCATCTAAATTATCAACAGCACGGTGGCGCAGCAGTAGAGTTGCTGCCTTACTATGCTTGCAGTGCCAGAGACCCGGATTCGATCCTGAATACGGGTGCTGTCTGAACGGAGTGTGTACTTTCTCCCCGATTTCGTGCCGATTTTCTCAGAGATCTTCGGTTTCCTCCGACATTCCAAAGACGTACAGGTTTGTTGGTTAATTGGCTTGGTGGATGTGTAAATTGTCCCTAGTGTGTGTCGGGTAGTGTTAATGTGTGGGGATCGGTGGTCGGTGTGGACCTGGTGGGGCGAAGGGCCAGTTTCTGCACTGTATCTCAAAACTACATCAAACCTAAAAATAAAGCACAGAGAACTCCTCGATTAGTTTGTGTTAATTAATTTATCACTTTATTGAAGGACTGACAAGCTGGGTAGTTTTCCGAGTACTGTTGCTAATAGCTAGAGTGCTCTGGGCATGCTGCAGCTTGTCATGAAATGGAACGTGCTCCACATTTCCTGCAGCTGGATCAATGGAAAGAGACTGGGCCTTAGAAGGTTTATATTCTAAGAGGTCGCTCTCAACAGGAGGCCACAATTACTTTCAGTATTGCTGGACAAAAGGTAACAAACCTGCTAGAAATGTGAGTCTGGGAATTGTTTGCCAGCTGTGAGAGATGCCGCAATTGTACCTCTATGCAATACTTACTGGTGCCTGTAATGGATAATTCCTGAAAATGATTACAGTGCATTCAATGTGTGATTGACTTGTATCCACTCAGTGTAATGCAGGCAGTTTGATATGATAAAGTCTCCATGCAAGACTTTTTTTATGGAGTCTTGTTGGCATGCCTTAAAGCTACATCAATACCTCCCTTTTCCTCTTAAACATTACACCACTGCCCCCATCACTGCGCCACCTAGTCTGACCAACTAATTCCCAATAATATTAGATAGTCCCCTTCTGACCTGTCTCATCTAATCGTTGCATTTGGTCCTGTGATCTGGGCTACACTTTCCCACCTAACTTGCCCTACACCTCAATTTTCTCCTTAAACATTTCACCACATCACCCATTCAAGGTGTTCTGCAATTACACATTCCAACCTTTCTCATTCCGCACCTGCTGCTCTCATATGGTCTCCCAAAGGAGCTTTCCTAGTTGTAATTCCTCTAATTTGTTTATCAAAGTCAAAGAAAGTAGTATGGGCCTGTCCCACTTAGGCGATTTTTCAGCGGACTGCCGATGACTGTCAAGTTGCTGGCAGTCGCCTGAATAACCGGGAACTAGAACAGCGACCGTCAGAGTGGAACACACACACACATTGCAAAGGCGGGGGCCCGGGCAAGCGTGTCATTTTCCCACACAAGTCATAGGTGGCTGGGCAATCTGAACCCGAGTACCAAGATGTAGGCGGCCGAAGGAGCGCATCCCTCGGGACAGCCCCCACTCTCCCACGGCCACGGCCACCCTCTGCCTCATCTCCCCTGTGAGGCCGCACTGTGACGGGCTGTGGGTCGGGTGGAGCTGAGGTGTGGGACAGGCTAGTCCCTCCGCTCACCCAGAGTCACTGACTTTGATGCACCGCCATCGGACCCCAACTCCCACACCAGGGCGATCCTCTCCCCCCCCCCGACTCCCGGACCCTGACACCCACACCGGGTAATTCACCCCCACCCCAGCTGCGGGGACAGATGGCTCGGGGCATAATAAATTGCTTTTAAGACATGGGACTCACACACACATTCCCTGGCGGGCCGATGACAAGTGTGCATGACAGCAAACAATTTTATCTCCTCCCACTCCGTCTGCCCCCGAGGGTTGTGCTCCTTCAACCGCTTACAACGTGGTGCTTGGGTTCAGATTGCCCAGTCACCTATGGCTTGTGTGGAAAAATTACCTCCACCTTCCCATCTCCACCGGCGGGAGGGTGGGGGTCATTTTCCCACACAAGCCATAGGTGACTGAGCAATCTGAACCCAAGCACCAAGTTGTAAGTGGCCAAAGGTGGGCATTCCTTGGGACAGCCCCCACTCTCCCTCGGCCACTCTCCGCAGGCTGTGGGTCAGGTGGAGTGGCGATGTGGGACAATGTCTCCACTTGATAGCCTTCATGATTCCACATCTGCCATTTTCACAGCCACCTCAAGATACTGCTGTTGTAGCTGCATTATATGGTAGGTATGCTTTTTGAGAATACTCGTCTCGCCTGTTTTCCCACTACTAGGCTCTGCATGGCCGCAGCTCGGTATCTCTGCTACAAATTTTATTGCATAAGTGAACATCTATTCTAAAATAGGTATACTCATTGAATTCTTAACATCTAACAAAGAACATTGCAACATGTAAAACATACATATAAGACATGAAGAGCTCAAACAAAGTTTAATCAAAGCCTTTTCACATTTTGAATGAACCTGGGACTTCCTAAAAACTGAAGCCAGAAACTTCAAGGCCAGGAGCAAAGAATTGTTCCACCTGGGTCATTCCTTTTTCTCCCTGCTGCCGTTGGGTAGAAGATACAGAATGCTTGAAATCACACACCACCAGGAACATCTTCTTCCCCTCTGGAATCCAGCTTCTGAATGGTCCTCCATTAATTAGGGTATTGTCCGATTCACCTCTGCCCCAATGCGAGCATTGGACTTTGTCTATGGAACTGGTGTGTAACATTGCTGAGGACTATATTCCACATCTGTATCTTCCCCTTTGCTCTTTTGTACTTGAGTTTGGCTTGGATGTTTTTTTTATGTATGGTATATCTGATTTGCAAAACAGACCTTTATACTGTACCTCAGTCCACAAGTGAATAATAAACCTAAACATATATGATGTTGTCTTATATTAATGATCACTGTTCACAATTATAATAACACATTTTCAAATTACTAATGTAATTGTCGGAATAGGCAGAATAAATCAATATGCCTTATAGGGGTTTAGAAAATCATGAGGGGTGTAGATAAGATGGATGATCATGGTATTTTTCCAGGGTAGGGAGTCTAAAACGTGAGAACATAGATTTAAGGTGAGAAGAGAAAGATTTAAAGGGGACCTGAGAGGCAAGATTTTCACACACAGAGTTTATGGAATGAGCTACCAGAGGAAATGGTAGTGGTCGTACAATTACAATTTGAAAATAATGTTTGGATAATTGTTGGAAAGTAAAGGATAAGAAGGAGTATGGGTCCCTAGGCAAAAGGGTGCTTGGCTGGCATGGACTAGTTGTGTGAAAAGATTGTTCCCATGCTGAATAATCTAGGACTCAATTATTAATAAACAAGCAGATGATGATTCTTTGAAATGATACTGATGATGAATTCTTCTGGCAGGGGAACGTGGTCAGCTATGTCATCTTAACGAGTGTTCCCAGCTGGAGCACCAAGTTCCACATTGACTCTGCTGGCATCAGATTAGTATTTTATGCTGAATTATTTTGTGATCCTCCCTTTCTTTTGACTGTATTTTGTTTCACAACTGGCTTGAAATTGAATTACTGGGCTGAATCTTGCAGTCAGCCATGAATAAACTCAAAGCAACTTTTAGAGGAGTTGACCAAATCTGACATCAACTTCCTGATTTCTCCATTGAGTGTGCAATTATAGGATGTTACTGTCCAGTTCATGTACTAAAAATCATGATCTCTGCTAGCCACACCATTATTTTTAACAGAATGCTCCAGGCATCTAAGAATTTGAAGATCTTCAGGCGTATACCAATCATTTAGCTATGGAAAAATAGCATGATGGGTTTAGTTATGATAATAATATTCCACAATAAGAATTGGAGGATTGGACAAGAGTACTGAGTTCCATGGTGGGCAGTTTTAATATTCCTTAACATTATCACTTTTCATAGGAATATTAAAACAAATTAAATTGCAAATAATAGTATTTAGTTTGTCCTGCCAACAAAGCAAACTGCAAATATAAATGTGATTGATAGTGTATATGATCTGGTTAAATACAGCAGACTTACTGAACAATGGCTGTTGGAGTTTTAGTCAGATAAATTAAAATACAGATGTTGAAGTGAGAAAGAAAATATACGTCTGCTGCAAAGAGAAAGAGAATTAACCATTCACAGAAAATATCCAAAACTGTTCTCCAGTAGATTAGTATAGTAATATGATACATCTTCAGATAATTTGATTAAATCAAAAACAATCACATTTTTTACTGTTAACATTTCCAATGCAAATGTATCGACATTTATTTCCAATAAAGTATCATGGCAGAATTGCCCTGGTCATCCACTCCACCACTATGCAACTTTCCTATCATTCTCAATTCCTTTATCTATTGAAACATTAGCTACCATACAAACAGCTCTTTTTTCTAGCTTTTACTACTTTTCTCAGAATCAGAATAGTACTTTATTAGCCAAGTATGTTTTGCAACATACGAGGAATTTCATTTGCCAAGTCAGTCATGCAAATAAAAAGCAACAGATGCCCAAAACTGGAATTTAGAAGATTGACGGGGGATCTCATAGAGACTTACATAATTGTTAAGGGGTTGGACAGGCTAGATGCAGGAAGATTGTTGGGGAAGTCCAGGACAAGGGGTCACTGTTTAAGGATAAGGGGGAAGTCTTTTAGGACCGAGATGAGAAAATCATTTTTCACACAGAGTGGTGAATCTGTGGAATTCTCTGCAACAGAAGGTAGTTGAGGCCAGTTTGTTGGCTATATTTAAGAGGAAGTTAGATGCGGCCCTTGTGGCTATTGGGATCAGGGGGTATGGAGTGAAGGCAGGTACAGGATACTGAGTTGGATGATCAGCCATGATCATATTGAATGGCGGGGCAGGCTCGAAGGGCCGAATGGCCTACTCCTGCACTTATTTTCTATGTTTCTATGTTTCTATGTTTCTAAAACACATTTAAACATGAACATCCACCACAGTGACTCCTACACATTCCTCACTGTGATGGAAGGTGAAATAAAGTTCAAATCTTTTCCCTTTGTTCTCCCGTGGTCCGGGGCCTCGAGCCCCCCCGTTGACGGGACAATCTTGACTCCCGTAATCGATGGCGTTTGGGCCCTCCGCGTCGAGGCGATCAGCTCCTGCATCGGGGGGGCTGTCAACTCCCCCGCGTTGGACGATCAAACCTCGCATCGGGGCTGGTCGAACCTTGGACAATCAAACCTCGTGTCGGGGCTTACGACAATACGAGGAGGCCTCCAGCTCCATCGATGGAAGCCCACAGAGCGCCCGGAGAATGCAATGCGCAAATCAATCGCATCTCCAGCAAGGGGATCCCCTCTCCCTCCCCCTCTCCCGACATAAAACAAACCGGAGAACATTAAAACAAACTTTTCACAAACACTAAAGATGAAAAAAGGATCAGACTGCCGGCGGAGCTGCGATCGTACGGTGCCCCTGATGGTAATTTGAGTGAAGATTCACCATCTTCTACAAGAAGAACTTCCAATGCAACTGAGTCTTAATAAATACCTACTCGTAAACATATTTCCCCATCTTTGATTCTCAACTCACAGAAACATCTTGCCATTCATCCTGCCCTTCCCCCTTGGCAACTCATGGACTCCACTAAGATCACCCATTGTTCTGAACTTAAAATAATACAGATTTTTAGGTACTCGTGAGAAGACAATCCACTCATCACTGGAATGAGCCTAGCAAATCTACTTTGGGCTATCTCCAGTGTTAATACATCTTTTTTTAATACGGGAAGCAAAACTGTGCAATGAACTTCAATAGATGAAAAAGTGGTATAAAAAGGGGTTTTTAAATTGGAAGATGGATATGCTTGGTCTAGTGCTGCACTATTTTATGTTCCATAGTTGTATCAACATCAACAATACTTTCCTTTTCTAAACTGCAATCAACTTAAAATAAAGACCAAAATGCTCTTTGTTTTCCGCCCAACTTACTGTACTGGCGTGTAGGATTCATTACTTTTGGCAACTCAGAATTTATTCACTTGTGTAAATGCTTTTTGATGCCTCATTTATTATTATTGATCCAAAAGATTTAGTTTTGGGCTTATGTGGAATTATAATGCATTTCAAATCCTTCAAGTCACATTCACCTCAATAGCAGTGACAGATTTGTGGGAGTAGAACTTGAACTTGCATCTTGTATTTTACTGTGATAACTAACCATTTTAAATAGGCTTGTCTGATGTAGATTGATTACACAGTTGTCAGGGAAGTTACACTTTGGCCTAAGAGCCTTGTTGAGATGGAGAGTCGCTCCACTCCATTGCACAACTCTAAACACTGAGTGAATATCCCAGCTCCAATTTTCCACTCTGTCCACCGAATGCAAGATATGTGAAGTATGGCACACCCTTGTAAAAATATGTAAAAAGCCTATATCTTGCGTGGGGAAAATCCCAGTCACTACTGTAGGTTTTGCCAAAAGATACCATCTGCCAATTATTTTTATTGCAGTCTAACTACAGCAATTGGATACGTGCTAAACGTAAATCAAGAACGTGCTAAAGGTTCAATATGGACACATCCCAACTTCTTCCTCTGCCACTAGACTCACTTTGAGTCCAGGACCTCCCAAGAGTTGCTAAGTCAAGGTGCCAAATGCACGTCATATCCAGCCTTCATATCACACCTTTATGGATTTTCACATGAGATTTATGTCTTGCATTCATTTACCAATGGTAATGTGATGTTATTTTCATTAGCTAATTTCAGTTATTTTCAGAGATGGTTCCTTACATGCCATGCTTCCTCACAGTCTTCTCTACCAGCAGTGACATGGAGTTTAAAAGTGGGAACAATGTTGGAGAAGATGATTGAACAGGTGAAAATGGTTTGGAGAAAATAATGAAGTGGACAGCAATAGTCTGGCTGTCACAAGGTCATGTCGCAGGGTCATCTTGGGGAAACCTTCAAACAGGCAACTCTGGACGTGACAAGTACAAGGGTGAGGGCTTTTGTGTTGAGGCAGATTTGAAGCTGGGTAATGTTACAGGTTTGGAAATAGACTGGCTTAGTACTGGAATGGAAATATACACAAAAAATTAAAAGCTATCAAGATCACCACTATGATATGTGCAGAAGGAACTGCAGATGCGAGGATCTTGCATCAAACACAAAGTGCTGGAATAACACAATGGGTCAGGCAGCATCTCTAGAGACATGGATAAGTGATGTTTTATGTCGGGACCTTTCTAAGAACATCACCTCAATTTTACACAATGGAAATTTGTTCAAACATTTGAGACAATGGTTTCAAACTTTTGAATGTTAAGGGCCTGTCCCACTGCGGGGACCTAATTTGCGAGTTTAGAAGAGTTTAGGAGAATTTAAAAAATGTGTGATGGTCCTGCTGTATCACCGAAGTAGAACACCTCCTACGACCGCTTTCGACTATGTAGAGAACCTCCTACGAATATGTAGAAAACCTCCTTCAAATATGTTGAAGACCTCCTTCAATCTCCTTCGATTATGTTGAAGACTAGCTTCGACTAGCTTCGGGAAAATTGGACACCGAATACTGGAGAGTGAAGACGACCACCTTCGACTATACTAAAACCATCTATGACTACCTTCGACTGCCTTTGATTATCTTCAACTACCTTCTATTACCTTCAATTGCCTACGAATAACAAGCCGACCTACTTCGACTACTTCTACCTGAGTAAAAAAAAATATATCGTTTTTTTCCATGCCAACTTTTTTTTACTCGTGGACAATTTTCAGCATGCCAAAAAAACCGCCTCGACCAAACTGAGGCATTGAATATGCAGGGAGTACTCTCGACCATGAAGGAGAGTTACATAGACCTCCTAGGGCCACGTGTCAACCCTGCTGCGAGTATATCGAGGGCTAACTCTTCTAAACTCGCACATCAGGTCCCCACAGTGGGACAGGCCCTTTAATGTTTTGGAACTGTCTCCTTATGGAGTTTCAAATGTAGGATAAGCTATATGATTTTGGATGGTTTTAAACTGAATAAGGGGGGTGGGGTGTCAAATGGGATAATCGAGAATGGAGTTAAAGGGAAAGAGAGTAAAGGGATGGTTAATGACCCCAGAATTAACGGGAAAGAAAGCTCACAAACGGATAGGAGAGTATGGCCAAGTGTAATAGGGATCGATGTGAAAGGGGCCACTTGTCAACATAATTGTATAAGGAGTAAGAGTGTTGTAAAAACAAGTCTGAAGGCTTTGTTTCTCAATGCGAGGAGCATTCGTAATAAGGTGGATGAGTTGAAGGTGCAGATAGCGATTAATGACTATGCTATAGTTGGGATCACGGAGACATGGCTCCAGGATGACCAGGGCTGGGAGCTGAACATCCAGGGATATTCAATATTCAGGAGGGATAGACGAAAAGGAAAAGGAGGTGCGGTAACGTTGCTGGTGAGAGAGGAGATTAATGCAATAGAAAGGAAGGACATTAGCGTGGAGGATGTGGAATCGATATGGGTAGAGCTGCGAAACTCTAAGGGGCAGAAAGCGCTAGTGGGATCTGTGTATAGGCCACCTAACAGTAGTATTGGAGTTGGGGATGGCATCAAACAGGAAATTAGAAATGCGTGCAACAAGGGTAACACGGTTATAATGGGTGACTTCAATCTGCATGTAGATTGGGTGAATCAAATTGGCAGGGGTGCTGAGGAAGAGGATTTCCTGGAATGTATGCGGGATAGTTTTCGCAACCAACATGTGGAGGAACCAACGAGAGAGCAGGCTATTCTAGACTGGGTATTGAGTAATGAGGAAGGGTTAGTTAGCAGTCTTGTTGTGCGTGGCCCCTTGGGCAAGAGTGACCATAATATGGTTGAGTTCTTCATTAGGATGGAGAGTGACAAAATTAAGTCAGAAACAAGGGTTCTGAACTTGAACAAAGGTAACTTTGAAGGTATGAGATGTGAATTGGCCAAGATAGACTGGCAGGTGATTCTTAAAGGGTTGACAGTGGATGTGCAATGGAAGGTATTTAAAGACTGCATGGATGAAGTACAAAAGTTGTTCATACCAGTTTGGCAAAAGAATAAATCGGGGAAGGTGGTGCATCCATGGATAACAAGGGAAATCAGGGATAGTATAAAAACAAAAGATGAGGCATACAAATTTGCCAGAAAAAGCAGCCTACCGGAGGACTGGGAGAAATTCAGAATCCAGCAGAGGAGGACAAAGGGCTTAATTAGGAAAGGGAAAATAGATTATGAAAGGAAACTGGCAGGGAACATAAAAACTGACTGCAAAAGTTTTTATAGATATGTGAAGAGAAAGAGACTAGTTAAAACAAATGTTGGTCCCTTGCAGTCAGAAACAGGTGAATTGATCATGGGGAACAAGGACATGGCAGACCAATTGAATAACTACTTTGGTTCTGTCTTCACTAAGGAAGACATAAATAATCTGCCGGAAATAGCAGTGGAACGGGGGTCAAATAAGATGGAGGAACTGAGTGAAATCCAGGTTAGCCGGGAGGTGGTGTTGGGTAAATTGAACGGATTGAAGGCCGATAAATCCCCAGGGCCAGATAGTCTGCATCCCAGAGTACTCAAGGAGGTAGCCACAGAAATAGTGGATGCATTAGTGATAATTTTTCAAAATTCCTTAGATTCTGGAGTAGTTCCTGAGGATTGGAGGGTAGCTAATGTAACCCCACTTTTTAAAAAAGGAGGGAGAGAGAAAGCGGGGAATTACAGACCAGTTAGTCTAACATCGGTAGTGGGGAAACTGCTAGAGTCAGTTATTAAAGATGGGATAGCAGCGCATTTGGAAAGTGGTGAAATCATTGGACAAAGTCAGCATGGATTTACGAAAGGTAAATCATGTCTGACAAATCTGATAGAATTTTTCGAGGATGTAACTAGTAGAGTGGAAAAGGGAGAACCAGTGGATGTGTTAAATCTAGACTTTCAGAAGGCTTTCGACAAGGTCCCGCATAAGAGATTAGCATACAAACTTAAAGCACACGGTATTGGGGGTTCAGTATTGATGTGGATAGAGAACTGGCTAGCAGACAGGAGGCAAAGGGTAGGAGTAAACGGGGCCTTTTCAGAATGGCAGGCAGTGACTAGTGGGGTGCCGCAAGGCTCAGTGCTGGGACCCCAGCTATTTACAACATATATTAATGATTTGGATGAGGGAATTCAATGCAACATCTCCAAATTTGCAGATGATACCAAGCTGGGGGGTATAGTTAGGTGTGAGGAGGATGCTTGGAGGCTGCAGAGTGATTTCGATAGGCTGAGTGAATGGGCAGATGCATGGCAGGTGCAGAATAATGTGGATAAATATGAGGTTATCCACTTTGGTGGCAAAAACATGAGGGTAGACTATTATCTGAATGGTGGCAGATTAGGAAAGGGGGAGATGCAACGCGACCTGGGTGTCATGGTACACCAGTCATTGAAAGTAGGCATGCACGTGCAGCAGGCAGTGAAGAAAGCAAATGGTATGTTAGCATTCATAGCGAAAGGATTTGAGTATAGGAGCAAGGAGGTTCTACTGCAGTTGTACAGGGTTTTGGTGAGGCCACACCTGGAGTATTGCGTACATTTTTGGTCTCCAAATCTGAGGAAAGACATCCTTGCCATAGAGGGGGTACAGAGAAGATTCACCAGACTGATTCCTGGGATGTCAGGCCTTTCATATGAGGAAAGATTGGATAGACTCGGCTTGTACTTGCTGGAATTTAGAAGATTGAGGGGGGATCTTATAGAAACTTACAAAATTCTTAAGGGGTTGGACAAGCTAGATGCTGGAAGATTGTTCCCGATGTTGGTGGAGTCCAGAACAAGGGCTCACAGTCTAAGGATAAGGGGGAATTCCTTTAGGACCGAAATGAGGAAAACATTCTTTACACAGAGAGTGGTGAGTCTTTGGAATTCTCTGCCACAGAAGGTAGTTGAGGCCAGTTCATTGGCTATATTTAAGAGGGCGTTAGATATGGCACTTGTGGCTAAAGGGATCAGGGGGTATGGAGAGAAGGCAGGTACGGGATACGGAGTTGGATGATCAGCCATGATCACATTGAATGGCGGTGCAGGCTCGAAGGGCCGAATGGCCTACTCCTGCACCTATTTTCTATGTTTCTATGACACATCCGAGGTTGATTGTTACCAGTATATGAACAGAATATTTATTCATATATCTTTATAATTGATATCTGATATAACAGAAAATACAGGAAATATTTGGGAGAAATAAATAATTAACATTCAGGTCAATCAACTTATGTCATTAATATTTTGCTCTCTCCACAGATGCTTCCCGAGTTGCTGTAAATTTCCACCACTTTTCATTTTTATATCATATTTTCAGCATCTGCATTTTTTTTTAGGTTTTACAATTCCTATATAATGTGAAGTTATTTTCAAAGCGTATACAGATTTGAGTATGATGATATACTTAGTAATTGCATATAAATGCATTGAATGCTTTTCTGATTGCAACCCATTTATATCACACCAATTAATAATCATAGTTATAGCAACATTTTGTGGATGTGCATCTTTCATGGTGAGCAATTAAATTCACATTTCCAAGATACACTGCAGGAAATTCCTCAAAACATTTGGTGGTGTTTAATACATTAAACCGTGCAATTTAAAAACAATTGTAATGTTCCCCATGCAAACCCCAGTTTTTGAGGAGAATTGGTTTAATGCTGTGACTAGTAAATGAGTTGCATTTTAAATCAAACTGTTAGCTAAGACAGCAAAATCTTCCCTTGTGTGCACTGCAATCCAAATTTGATCAGTAGAGGGCAAAAACATTCAGTATTCAAAAGCTGCTCCTGCACTTTTCAAAAACGTGAACATTTATTGAAGTCACTGATCTTTTCATAGAATCCACAAAACCAGAAAGTATTGTGACATGACAGGTTATCACTACTTAATAGCTAATCTTTATGAATAATATCATGGACATTTCTTGCTCTACACTGTCCTTGCTTAGTTTCAACTTCCTGGAGTAATAGGGCTCATTTGTAAGGATGGCCCTGTAAATCACAAATAGTAACTGTAGCTCCAAATGCTCTATCCAAATTCAATAAATATGACATCCATGCAATCAATTCACCTAAAGGAGACCTCTTACATCAAGAAATTTCACAGAACTGCATATGCATGCATTGAGCGTGCAGAATATTTTCATGCATGCGAGTAATTTCTGTCAATTTTTGAAATTCTTGTAATCAGTTGCACCTATCTGAATGTGATTGAAACAGTTTTCACCGAACTGTAAGGAAATTACAAAATTGCTGTATGCAATCAATTATTGATAAACTATCCTTAGAAAAATAATACCAAACTTTCAGTCATGTTGATTTGTTATATAGCTTAATATATGATGAGGTATTATAGTCAAATGCTGTTCCGTCGCCGTGGGGGGGGAGGGGGTAAGAACATAGGAGGACCTGGCATGGGAGGACTGCTGTGAGGGAGGGGGAGCAAAGGATGGCCTGGCGTGGAATACTTTGCAACTTAGTGCCCTTTATGTGGTAACTCTTTGCATAACTTGGGTATGCAAAACAAAGAATTTCACTGTGAGTTAAAGTATTCATTCATTCATCTCTTTCCATCATTCATTCTACCTTTTATGAGTAGTTCTGCTCTAAGGGGTGTTTTCTTAACACAAATTTGACATAATGCAAGTGACGAATTATAGAACATAATTTGCATTATATGGCTGAATTGTTTATAAGCCTATTTTGAATGGGAACTAGAGAACTCGTGAAAGGTTACTTAGGAATCTGACAAACAGAAAAAAAGCTGCCTTGCATTTAAATAGGGGGTTACACAAAAAGCTGGAGAAACTCAGCGGGTGCAGCAGCATCTAAGGAGCGAAGGAGATAGGCGACGTTTCGGGTCGAGACCCTTCTTCAGTGCATTTAAATAGCATAGGGTATAAAAACACTGTTCCATTTTACCTATTGTACCCATTGTAATCAGACTATGTTGCCTCTTTAGTTTAATAGTTTAATAGTCTATTAGTTTAACCATGAGAGGCTACTGAAATTGACAAGCAATCGCTTTTATTGTCACATGTGCTACTATACTCTATTAAATAATGTAACACAACCTTTTATAATTTTAGCTTGCAGTAACAAAAATGAAGTCATAGTTATTAAAATGACATGTTTTTGAAAAATAACTATTATTTTGTGTGTGAAACTCTCTAACCGCCAATTCCCTCCCCCCCCATTGACACAATAGTCTTTTAATAATGCAATTTTCTACAGTATGTGGTTTCTTAGGAACTGAACTATTGTATTATAGCAGAACTACCTGTATTTAGGTATATTGACTGTGTTTCAATCTGAAAATATTTATCCTATCTAATGCTTATTGGATGATATGTGTTGGAAAAATAGCAATTTTAGATCAATTAATGTAAATCAAATTGGAAATAGAGCAGGAATTTCTAAATTCCTCAACATAGCAATAAAGTAAAAGCAAAATACTGTGGATCCTGTAGATTATGAATGAATATATTGAAACACTATTTGGCCAGTCAGTATTTGTGGGTGTAAAACCAGAATGTTCTACTTTTATTACCTAGCTAAACAGTTGGCTTACCTCCCTCTCATATGTACCAGACTCAATAACACAGTCATGGTCTAATTGCAACCTGAAGAGCCACATTATGAGTCATCCTTTTCCGGTGTGAATTGATGTTCCAGTCAAGAATTTTGCAGGAAAGTATATCTAAGTTGTAGTTTGATGGATCCAGACAAAATGAGAGCTCATGTTTTTAATTTTCCAAAATGTTACGGGACTCTTGCAGCTCGGCCATCTGAGTGTACTCACTTCCCACATGTTTACCTACATGCCTGAAATCCAGCCAATATTGTTGAGGCTGACGACCAGTCCATTGTAGCTCTCAAAATCCAATAAAGTCCAGGACTAAATTCACTGGGATCAGTCAACATACCCATCAGCTGCCTGCCCAACAGTCAAAATTAACTGCATCAATGTGATGTGACAATTGATAAATTATCGAGTCCATAGAGATAAATACTTCAAGGAAATTGCATTATTATAAGAGTGGAAAAATATATCACTACTCCCGATGACATAGCTACAGAGACATTGGTATTGGTATTGGATTATTATTGTCACATGTACGAAGATATAGTGAAAAACACATTGTTTTATGTGCTGAAATCACATCTTACATAAGTACAATCTAACCATAGACAAGTAAAAAATGTAGTTTAAAGAGAAAATAATAAATAGAGTGCAGAATATAGCATTATAGCTACAGGGAATGTGCAGATAGAGAAAAGGGTGATGAGATATGTTGGGTGATCCTTTCCAAAACAGTTGAATTAAAGGGTGTATTGCATTGTTCGAGGGACCAT
Organism: Raja brachyura; assembly: GCA_963514005.1. The sequence continues at coordinate 98,973,054 of OY740784.1, read as the reverse complement.
CATTCTAAAAGTTTTGTCCTGTTAATGGGATTTAAAGAAGCATAAGACATTTATGTTCTACTTTGTATCCTGATGAATGTTTAATCTTCAGCCAGTATTACTAAGAAAATAGATCATCTGATTATTTGCAAATTACAGTTCGTAAATCTTTGCTGCGCAGAGATGTGGACATCCCCTCACACATCAGTGCCCACAATTTACTATAATTAAAAAAACACCTCTATGATATTTTGGGTCAGCACGAGGTTATAAAAGGACCGCTTGAAATATAAGTCTCTGTACTTTGAGATCTGTGCTAGGTACTATATTTGCTGATTCACGTGTCTTGCTTCCTGCACCAATATTAAACCCACAATTGAACAAATATTTTTCAAAAGAGCTGTGGAAGAGGTTACTAATATGCTTACTGTTGTGTACATAAATGCATAATGTAAATGCAAGACATGTTTACGTATCTCTCTGTGTCTCTCAATATTTATTGTATAACTCACAATTAGAACAAGCAACATGTTATCCTTATGCACATGTATTGCACTTACGTAAGTGGTAAAATCAGACAACATAATCAGTTACTTTTACACTTGCATGCAATGCTCATAACAACACCAAACTAAAGTAAGAATTACCTCAGGAAATGAATGGGAAAAAAAACAGATGTGAAATGGTGGCATCGTAAGCTATCTCTGTGGCAGTTTTAGCAGCTAAAAGTAAAACTTGACAGTGGCTCTGGTATGATAATTGAGTTAATGTATGCAGAGTTATTACATTTATCAGTTAGATCAGCTGGATCTAAAAGGAGTGTGAAACACTGAATAAAATAATAGATCAAAACCTTTCTGTCGTTTGACTCAATAAGCTCTCTATCTTGTCTGAAATATCAAAACCCAGGCACGTTGACCTGCCATTCATGCTCCTCTTGCAACCTACTTTCTGTAATGTCCACAACGTTATAATTCCAAAGACTGATCCAGGTTCTATATTCATCAGCTTTACCCACAACAATCCTTGAGGTAAACCCACTTCAGCCCTTCATTATCTCCACTTCAGCCCTTCATTATCCCCAAATTCATGAAGCTCACCCTGCATGTCCTTCCTTTGAGACTTACTTTGCACTTTTCTATTAGCCTTTCCATTTGCTGAGCTCCTGCTCCAGTTTCCACCTCCCTGTCATTCTAGTTTAAATCCTCCAGAGTAGCACTAGCAAACCACCCTGCACGGCTGTTTGTGCTTCTCTAGTTCAGGTGCAACCCATCCCTCTTGTACAGGTTACTTTTGTCCCTGAAGAGATCCCAGTGGTCCAAATATCTGAATCCTTGTCCACTGCACTAACTCCTCAGCCAAGCATTCATCTTGCCTATCCTTCTTACTACCCTTACTGGCACTAACTAGCAATCGGCATTAATAGTAATCCATAGATCACCACCCTGGATGTCCCGCTTTTTAACCTTTCACATATTCACTTGGCTAAATCAATTTGTCCATTCATTATCATTGTTATTGTTGTTTCTGGGAGTTAGCTGTGAGAAAATTAGCTATTATTTTTTCAATTTCCTCAATTTAGATGTATTTGGATCTTTACATTGGATGTAAAGTTCTTTGAATCATCATGTACCAGAACCAGGCAAATCTTTCCAGGCTATCGTTAGGCTGGAGATAGCTAAGGGAGTGTGTTAAAACCAGCATCCATATCTTCAGTGGATTGAGCCCACATTTAATTGGCTGCAAAGGCTTTTATTGTATGAAGTTGTGAGAAGTTTTGTAAAAACCCTTTTTTTTCTCTTAACAAATAGCTATTCAGTTTCAAAAGATAACATTATGCTTTGAATTTCTTTTGGATTAGTCTAAGCCCTCTTTATCTCATAACAAAATTTCCATGATATGCCCATCAACGTTAAGACAGCAGAGTCAAACAAAATCTGAGAAATGTAGCCTTGAATTTTTTTACCCTTATTTTTTTTTTAAGTTGTTCATGTTTTATCGGCGATTTTTTTAAGGTTTTCATCAAGGACCTTCTAAATACAAAATATACTAGACTAATTGGGACCCGTTGGGTCCCATGTTCACACAGGAAGGCTGGTCCTCCGACACAATATTCCACCTCTCCACCAATTCCAATATTGGTGGCCAGAGGGGAGGGCGGGGGTGCTTTCTGGAATGCTGGTATGGGTGTTGTTGGCTGCAGGGACTACTGGTCTCCAGAGGGCTAGTATGGACATTGTGGGCCAAATGGATTCTTGGGGTGGCAGCTCAGTCCCTCAAGCATGATGTGTTGACAGCTCACTCACAGCTGGTGGGCTGGCAGTTGACTCATGGCTATTCCTTGAAATTCCATTTCAAGCAGAGTGCAAGGCCACCAAATTCAAATCCATTTTCCTACCATTTCAAGCAGGGTGCAAGGCCACTAAATTCTAGTGCAGTTTCTTACCTCTTCAAGCAGGGTGCAAGGCCACAAAATTCAAGTGCAGTTTCATACCATTTCAAGGAAGGTACAAGGCCACCAAATTCAAATGCAGTTTCATGCCATTTCATGCAGGGTGCAACAACACCACATTCAAATGCAGTTTCATACCATTTCAAGCAGGGTAAAACCACCATAAGACCCCACAAAACACCACACTCACAGTTCAGTAGACATTCAGTGTGTTCAGTTGATTCACAGCTCAGACAGATTCGTGATCTCTCCTTCCCCCATTATGCAGAGACTGAGCCACACCCACACTTCCGGGTTTTATAATCCCTCCCCCTCCCACCAGTAAAGGTGTCGCCTTCATGGCGTGATTCAACATTTTTTAAACACTAAACACTTTTATTATTCATTGATGGGAAGAATCCTCCGCACCTGGTGAGCGGAGGGGGACTGAGTAAGATGGCCAAAAATCACAGCCGTACATGGTAGCGTTTCATCTAAAATCAATATAGTGAAAGCAGGAAGTTGTCAAGTATAGCCAAACAGCCATTTGCAGTGCATTTCCACTTCAACCCAAAAACCCCCAAACAGCCATTTGCAGTGCATTTTCACTTCAACCCAAAACCCCCCCCAAACAGCCATTTGCAGTGCATTTTCACTTCAAACCAAACCCCCCTAAACAGCCAAATGCAGTGCATTTCTACTTCGACCCAAACGGCCATTTGCAGTGCATTTCCACTTCAACCCAAACCGCGCCCCCCCGCCCAAACAGCCATTTGAAGTGCATTTCCACTTCAAACCAAACCGCCCCCTCACCCAAACATCCATTTGCAGTGTATTTCCCTTCAACGCAACCCCCCCCCCGCCCAAACAGCCATTTGCAGTGCATTTCCACTTCACCCCAAAGACAGCCATTTGCAGTGCATTTCCACCTTGCCCCAAAGGCAGCCATTTGCAGTGCAGTTCCACCTCGCCCCAAAGACAGCCATTTGCAGTGCAGTTCCACCTCGCCCCAAAGACAGCCACTTGCAGTGCAGTTCCACCTCACCCCAAAGACAGCCATTTGCAGTGCATTCCCACCCCGCCCCAAAGACAGCCATTTGCAGTGCACTCCCACCCCGCCCCAAAGACAGCCTTTTGCAGTGCAGTCCCACCCTCACCGCAAAGACAGCCATTTGCAGTGCACTCCCACCTCACCCCAAAGACAGCCATTTGCAGTGCATTCCCACCCCGCCCCAAAGACAGCCATTTGCAGTGCACTCCCACCCCGCCCCAAAGACAGCCATTTGCAGTGCAGTCCCACCCTCACCCCAAAGACAGCCATTTGCAGTGCACTCCCACCCTCACCCCAAAGACAGGCATTTGTAGTGCACTCCCACCCTCACCCCAAAGACAGCCATTTGCAGTGCAGTCCCACCCTCACCCCAAAGGCCACCATTTGCAGTGCATTCCCACCTCACCCCAAAGACATCCATTTGCAGTGCATTATCACTTCACCCCAAAGTGCATTTCTACTTGAAACCAACCATATTTTGATTTTCAAACCACATTAAGGGCACTCCAGTTGAGTAGAAGTGTTTAGTGTTATTCAGAGAGACATGAACCCCTCACTTCCTCCATGTTGCAGAGACTGAGTGAGGCACACCATTTCCGGGTTTTATAGTCCCTCCCCCCCTCCCACCAGCGGAGGCAGCAGAGAGAATGTCAAAAAATTAAAAATATTAATATCTCTCTGATTTTTCATCGATGGGAAAAATCCTCCTTTCCCGGAAGGTGGAGGGCGGCTCTGAGCGAGGTGGCCAAAATTGACGGCCGTTGGTGGCAGCGTTCTCTCGGAAATCACAGCACAGCGAGCCAAAAGCGGTCAAGATCAGACTTTTAGTAATATAGATGTGATGACTTTTGACTTACCAAAACATGCTCCATGTGTTGTCCAGATCATAGAGTGACATTCAGTGCTTTTCTTGTGTAATGCAATTTTTACTTTATACCTGCAATGTAAGTTTTATTAACAAGGAATTTAATTATACGTCACTGTTCTGTGCAGTGCAGTGTGAATGAAAATCCAGCTTTGTATAGCGTAAGATTACAACGTTTTTTCAGTACTTTTGTGTTACTTTGGAAGGCTGTTCAGGAACTGCCTGTCATGAACAGCGGCTGAGTAGATCATGCATTTTATCAATGTGTTTTGCTCATTTTGGCATTATTCCGAGTGCAACCCTTCTAGCGACTATTGCCAGGTGAAAGATGTTTCGAAAGCTTTCCCGATTTTGGTAAGTTTCAGCCCTATCAATTTTACACTGTTGTGGAGTAGTGTGCTTTAGCCAACTTACAACCTTGTTTACATTTCCTACTCCAACTGGTCCACCTAGATTATCTATTCCTTTGTTAACCTTTACCATTCCCACCCTTTTACCTAGATCTGATGCCTTCCTTCATTTGATTCCATTGGCCCATCATCCATGTACCTATCCATCTGCACCTATCCATACTTTGTCTATTCCCTCCCCTACCTGGTTCCTTCTGCCCATCAACCCATCTCTAATTCTGCTCCGCACATTCCTACCTCCATCTCTGCCTCCAATCTCTACACTCCAACCTGATATAAACTACCCATCACCCCTAGTTCACTAGGTTCCACCCATTCCCTACTAACCCCTGTCTCACCTTTCCACCTCAGCTCTTTATACTGGCTATCTTCCCTCTACATTTTCAAACTCTCAAGGTCTAGATCAAAAATATCACTCATGCCCTAACCCTGCACAGATGCGGATTGACTCATTAACTTACTTCTGCCATCTTATTCTTGCACCTGCACTCTTGTCACCAACCTACAGAGCTTGCCATTCAGAAAACCAGAGCATGCTTGGGTGGCAAGTATACTGCTGGCAGCTAACATAAGGCCCTGCCGCCATGGTGCATTGTGAACTGTTAGGAAGCAGTTCCCCAATTTCTATGATCATCAGCCATTTCTGGCCTACCTGAAGTGTTGCATGGTGGAAGCCTTCCCAAGATGCCATGGCTGTGGTGCCTGCCTGGTGGACCCGAAGGCTTGTAGGTCAGCGGGGCCCACTCGAAGGTTCAGTGAACGGCGGAAACAGGAGGGAGCTGGAGGCGTTGGATGGGAGAAACAAGGGCCGGTAGGATGATAAGAACCAGGGTAATGCCTCCAGCATCTTCAAGATCAGATGCAGGAGGCACCCTTGTGACACAAAGATGGCCGGACGAGGAGAGGGAAGTAAGTTCACCGGAACTGCTCCAGTACATCGAGTGAGCGCGCTGATTGGACTTTGGAAATAACGTCGAAACGTGGTTGCACCTGCATGTGTAATATATGCAAAAAATAATTTCACTGTGCAGTTGCATATGTGACAAATAAAACACAATTGAACCATTAAAATGTGAGAAAATGTAAATGGATTATTTTAAAAAATCATTAATTTTATTGAAAATGAATGAAATGTTATAAAAAAGTAGTAATGTTTGTATAAAACATATCAAATACTTTAAAGTAGTGAATATACACATATTCTGTCAAATAAAGTTAAGGTCAAAAGTGTTGCCCAATACTAGATATGTCATAGATGACTAATATAATGATAAGGATGTCAGGTGCTAAGGGTATCTCACCCCCTTAGCTCCGCAACTCACTGAATACACCTAGCCTCAAAACTGACTTCAGGGGTGGAGTGAGAAGTTAGATGTGTCCACATTTGTGCTCCGGAGTGGATCTGACTTCTGATCTGTCTTATGCCACAGGTTTATTGCGTCCAAAGAGCCGGCTTTCAGAGTGATCTAGAACAGATGAGCACTGTCCCTTGTGGACTATCCACTTAACAAGGAAACTGGGTAACAGTAAACAAAACACATAATAAATAACTGTAATGAAAACTGGGTATGTTATGATTTAATTGTGGATAAATCAGAACCAGTAAGTTCATCAAAGAAAATGATGAACTAAAAGGTTCATCAAAGAAAATAATGAAAGTTTATTAGAAAAGAATATATAAAGGAAAGGAAAAACAACCTGAAAATCTAGAGAAAATCTAAGCTAATGTAAGAAGACATTGTCCCCAAAATGGTATTTGAGATGTTAGTTCTTGGAATAGAGGCCTGGTATTTAGGATGTTCATCCAATGTTGAATCAGGATGAGCTTTAAGATCAGGAATAGATGTAATACTTTAAAGAAACACAAGTTTTAGTATGTCTTGCATGATGTTAGTAATTGCATGCTTCAATTAATATGACATTAACAGTTTGTAGTAATCAATCTCTATCAAATGAGTGATATCTCTTTATCTCTCTCTATCTCTTTACACAGAGAGTGGTGAGTCTCTGGAATTCTCTGCCACAGAAGGTAGTTGAGGCCAGTTCATTGGCTATATTTAAGAGGGCGTTAGATGTGGCACTTGTGGCTAAAGGGATCAGGGGGTATGGAGAGAAGGCAGGTACGGGATACTGAGTTGGATGATCAGCCATGATCACATTGAATGGCGGTGCAGGCTCGAAGGGCCGAATGGCCTACTCCTGCACCTATTTTCTATGTTTCTATGTTTCTATGAGTGACAAATTGTGCAGACATGAGCTGAGAGCAGCTCCAGTGAAAGTGAACATTGAGAACCAGTCACATTTCTATTTTTAAACATGATTAGGAAATTGTATTTCAAATTGCACATGGATATGCAGAGAATGGGGGGAAACAGATCACACGCAGTCTAAGAAGATCATTTTAGCATGGCATGGCATGTTTGGCATGGACATTGGGGGCCATAGAACAGTACAGCACTGGTTAGGCTCCATGTTCAAATTCTTCACACACAATAACAACAAAATTAAGTTAAATTGTACTTTAGAATTATATAATAAGTTTCTTTCTGAAAATTATTTTCTTACAAAATCAGCCAAAGTTTAGACTGTGAAATTTACCTCAAAATATTGCCAGGATGGACATATATGAAAAGCTGTATGACCAATTATCGAGTGTGAGGGTCAAATTTTGCAACTTCATTGTTTAATTTCTGAATCTCCATGTTTAAGTGGCTTATCAAGACTATCGATCATACTATTTCATGCCCTAATAAACATGAATTACCAACTCTAACTGGCTATAACAAGAGTAAAAGATATAAACAGTGAGAAAAACTGCAGGCACTTTGCTATAATTTTAATTTTGGCACAGGAGCTTGTGATGTTACAGAACTGAGCCTATATTTCTTGTTCATCATAAATTACCAGAATTTGCCATTGTCTGTTCATTTCCAACATAATAACAAGTGCTCAGCAGTCAAAAATGAAGTTCCAAGATAATAACAAGGGCTCGGTAGTCAAAAATGAACAATGTTGGTTGTTCCTGTTAGAGTGAACAGAACTTCAAACAAAGGAATAATTTAACCTCCCCTTGTGTGTTGGCAGCTCATTTTCTGAGCTGCCAACGCACTTCAAAAATATGATTAAGAAGTAGAGTTTTAAGGTGAGAGGATAAGATTTGATAGGAACCTGAGGGGCAACCTTTTTACACAGAGGGTGGTAGGTATATGGAATAAGATGACAGACGATGTAGTTGAGGCAGGTACTCTCACAACATTTAAAAAAACATTTGGACAAGTACATGGCTAGGATAGTTTTTTTTTAATTTTTAATATTTTTATTTAATAGAGGTAAATACATCAGTGTACATCACATATATATTGTTACAATCATTGTACCCCATAATTTTATGGCTTTTAAGGAAAAAGAATAGAAACAAAGAGAGTGAAGTAGGTGAAAAGAGTTGTGAAAGTGAAAGAGCTTGCCAAAGAATTAGAGAAAGGGGATTAAGAGATAGACCCTGGAAAAGAAAAAGAAAAGAGAGAGAGAAAAAGAAAAAAAAAGCCAGTTACTATACTATATATATCACGCAAAAGGAATCTACCAACTCAATAGTTTTTCATCCCCCCCTACCAAGGCCCGAGGTACTCTTGCACCCTATCTTTGTAGCAATTCTATAAATGCAGACCACGTCTGATAGAAACAATCAGATTTTCCTGCCAGGTGCAGTGTCATATCTTCCAGATGTAGTGTTTCAAACATAGTTGAAATCCACATATTTAATGTTGGTATAGGAGCATTTTTCCAGAATTTTAAGATTAGCTTTTTTCCTATTATTAAGCCGTAATCAAATAGATTCTTTTGATACACATTTAATTCCGACTACCTTCTGTCGTTCCAAAAATAATCCATTCTGGCTTTGGTGTCATTTTTATTTTAAACAGTTTTGTGAAGATTTCAATCCAAAACCTTTGATTTTTTGTACAAAAGATGAATGAGTGCACTATATTAGCTTCTTGAAACTGGCATTTATCACAAATTGGTGAGACGTTGGGGAAAATTTTATTTAATTTAGTTTTTGAGTAGTATAATCTGTGTAAAATTTTAAATTGTATTAACATGTGTCTTACATTAATTGAGCATGTATGCACATTTAATAAGTACTCTTTCCACCTTTCATTGGAAATGTTTATGCTTAATTCGTTTTCCCACTCACGTCTGATACCTTCCGTTGTTGGTATTAGTGCATTTAGTATAATATTATACATATATATATATGAAATTAAATTTGCTGATTCCACCTTTGTATCCATTGCTTCATCTAGTAAGTCTGATGGCATTTTGTGAAATTCTTGTGCATGTTTTTTCAGAACATGTTCATTAGAAACGGGAATAGTCCCCGAGGATTGGCGTAATGCACATGTTGTTCCATTGTTTAAAAAGGGTTCTAAAAGTAAGCCTAGCAATTATAGACCAGTTAGTTTGACTTCAGTGGTGGGCAAATTAATGGAAAAGATACTTAGAGATAATATATATAAGTATCTGGATAAAGAGGGTCTAATTAGGAACAGTCAACATGGATTTATGCCTGGAAGGTCATGTTTGACTAATCTTCTTGAATTTTTTGAAGAGGTTACTAGGGAAATTGACGAGGGTAAAGCAGTGGATGTTGTCTATATGGACTTCAGTAAGGCCTTTGACAAGGTTCCTCATGGAAGGTTGGTTAAGAAGGTTCAACTGTTGGGTACAAATGCAGGAATAGCAAGATGGATTCAACAGTGGCTGAATGGGAGAAGCCAGAGGGTAATGGTGGATGGCTGTTTGTCGGGTTGGAGGCAGGTGACTAGTGGGGTGCCTCAGGGATCTGTGTTGGGTCCTTTGTTGTTTGTCATGTACATCAATGATCTGGATGAAGGGGTGGTAAATTGGATTAGTAAGTATGCAGATGATACCAAGATAGGGGGTGTTGTGGATAATGAAGAGGATTTCCAAAGTCTACAGAATGATTTAGGCCAGTTGGAAAAATGGGCTGAAAGATGGCAGATGGAGTTTATTGCTGATAAATGTGAGGTGCTACACCTTGGCAGGACAAATCAAAATAGGACGTACATTGTAAACGGTAGGGAATTGAAGAATACAGTTGAACAGAGGGATCTGGGAATAACCGTGCATAGTTCCTTGAAGGTAGAATCTCATATAGATAGGGTGGTAAAGAAAGCTTTTGGTATGCTAGCCTTTATAAATCAGAGCATTGAGTATAGAAGCTGGGATGTAATGTTAAAATTGTACAAGGCATTGGTGAGACCAAATCTGGAGTATGGTGTACAATTTTGGTCGCCCAATTATAGGAAGGATGTCAACAAAATAGAGAGGGTACAGAGGCGATTTACTAGAATGTTGCCTGGGTTTCAACAGCTAAGTTACAGAGATAGGTTGAATAAGTTAGGTCTTTATTCTCTGGAGCGCAGAAGGTTAAGGGGGGACTTGATAGAGGTGTTTAAAATGATGAGAGGGATAGACAGAGTTGATGTGGACAAGCTTTTCCCTTTGAGAATAGGGAAGATTCAAACAAGAGGACATGACAGGCCGAGATGGCCTGTTTCCGTGCTGTAATTGTTATATGGTTAGATAATCACATATTTGGAAATATTTTAAATACTGATTGTTACCCAGATTGTATTTTAGTTGTAATTGTTTAAATGATAGTGGTTTTCCCATTTCAGACAAATCTCCCAAAGTTTTAATTCCTGCTCTTTCCTATTGTATAAATGCTTTATCTATAATTGAGGGTTTAAACAGAGGGTTTTTAGCAGTAGGAGATAGGAGAGATAAGTTTCTTAATTTTAAGTTGTATTTTATTTGTTTCCAAATTCTGATTGTACTATGTATAATTGGATTTTTGTTGTAGTTTGTATTATTCACCGTCATTGGTGAGAGAAGGATCACACCAATATTAAAAGGGGAGCAATCCTCTTTCTTCATAATGATCCACTCCGGTTGTTGAGGAGAGTTATCCAACAATTGAATCATATTTCTAATATTTACTGACCAATAATAATACATGAAATTAGGGAGTGTTAATCGCCCTACTACTTTGGGTTTATTCAGGTGTGGTCATTGTATTCTATGGGATTTATAATCCCAAATAAAATTTGTAATATCCGAGTCCAATTTTTTAAAAAACTTTTTGTAGGTATAATGGGATTGATTGGAACAGATATAGAATTTATGGTAAAAAAATTCCATGGCATTTATTCGACCCATTAAGGACATCGGAAGCATTTTCCAGAATTAAATTAAATTATGTAGTTTCTTAAGTACAGGGTTATAGTTTGCATTAAGCATGTCTTGATATCTTCTAGTGATTTCAATAACCAAGTATTTAAATTTTTCCACAGCTATTTTAAAAGGAAATTGTACGAGATGTGTAGAATCTTTCAGTTTTATTGACATGATTTCACTTTTATTCCAGTTTATTCTATAACCTGAAAATGATCCGAAATCCTCAATTAAATTTAGAATATTGGGTATAGTGATATGGAGCTTTGTGATGTACAAATGAGGGCAAATAACAATGGTGATAATGAACAGCCTTGTCTATTAACCCTTGACAGTTGAAATTTTGTGGATAAGATATTATTAGTTAATATTCTGGCCGTTGGCTTATATATTAATGTAATCCATTGAATGAAGTTCTCTTCCAGTTGAAATTTCTGCAATACCTTAACCATATACTTCCATTCAACCTGATCGAATGCTTTCTCTGCATCTAGCGAAATAATTGCGAGATTTGGATCTTTAGTTTGGTGTGAGTGCATTATGTTAAGCAGACGTCTCAATTTATTAAATAATTGTCTCTTAGGGACAAACCCCGTTTGATCCAGATGTATTAATTTATTGGCGTACTTACTTAATCTTCTTGCTAATATTTTTGCTAATATTTTTTGATCTGTGTTTAACAATGCGATAGCTCTGTAAGGTCCAGGTTCTTCCTCATCTTTGTCTTTCTTAAGTATTAATGTAATCGTAGATTCTGCTAATGTATCAGGTAATATTTGTTCTCTAAAAGCATGTGTATACATTTTCTGTAGACGAGAAATAATTATATTGTAAAAACTTTTATACAATTCATTACTGAATCCGTCGGGACCTGGTGTTTTTCATTTTTTAATAAGATTATTGTTTTTTCTATTTCCTTATTTGAGATTTGTGCTCCCAATTCCTCTTGTTCCTGCAAATCTAGTTTGGGAAGATTGCAATTATCCAGAAACTCAGTAACTTTGTTGTTGTCGTTTTGGATGTATACAAATTCTCATAAAATTGCACAAATCTTTTATTAATTTTGTTCGGCAATGTTAATACTTCCCCTCTATCTGATTTAATCTTTGAAATCGTATGTTCCGTTTCTCGTTCTTTTAACTGACATGCGAGAAGTTTATGGGGCTTATCCCCAAATTCAAACTGTTCCTGTCTTGTGATTTGGAATAATCTTATAACTTTTTCTGATTTATTTAATTTAAATTTTAGTATTAATGTTTTATTATGTTTATCCATGGACGGGTCTTTAGCATTATCTATATCCAATTGTCTAATTTGTTCCTCTAACTGCCGTTGTTCATTCTTATTTTTTTTATTCTGAAAGGCTTGGTATGAGATTATAACACTTCTAATAAAAGCTTTGAAAGATTCCTATAATAATGTAGTCGATGTGCCTGGCGTGTCATTTATTTTGAAAAAAAGATCAATTTGCTGTCTTAGATATATACTCCCTTGCGGGTCTTTTAAAATTTGAGGGTTGTACCTCCAAAACATTGTATTCTTACACATTCCTTCTATTTAAAAAAAAAGTTAGGGGGGAATGATCTGAAATCGTTTTTGTATGGTATTTTGGGTTCAGAGTATACGGAATCAATTTTGTGTCTACCAGGAAATAATCTTGAAATTTAAGATGCGTTTCTTGGAGAAAGATAACATCTGTGTTGTGGGCTTTCAGCTGAGCTAAAATCTTACCCCTTTTAATGCGTTCGTTAGCCCCCCTAATATTCCAACTGCAAAATGTACTCCTCCCAGTTTATTTTGTTTAATGTCTTGCATTTTGGCTAGGTTTAGTACCTTGTGGTGCATCCGTACCTGAGGTCTTTAAGTAATGGGGGAACATTTAACCTACCAAGTTCAATTTGTGAATTCCTTTTGTGATTCTCCTTGAATAAAAAACACACTCATGTGATTAGTTGTGATAATTTAAAAAAATTAGTAAAAGTGAAAATACAGTGACCGAGTAATAAGTGGCCCACCTGGTGGTGGGAGAAAACATTATATCGACTTCCGTTGTCGATGTTAGCAAACAAATAGCTCCGCTCCCTCAGTTAGTTATAACATGTCCATACTAGAGCGGTGCCGGTTCAAAATCAACTATATAGTACCCAATTGCAGTATATATATCCATTTCATATGTATTCCAAGATATATCTAACTGTTCTATCTGCAAAGTATTAAGCATCAGGTTTTACCTCGATAATAATCAGCTATTGGTTGAAGGGGTTACCTAGGGCAGGCTTCTGGTTCTGAGCCAGGAGCCCGTCTTTCCCCCTCACACCCCGGTTATAAATCTGCTTAAAACTTATTAAGTTATTAAGTTATACATGTTAATTTGAAATCAACCCCTTACTACCAATCTGGTTAATATTCATTACAATTTCTATGTTTGTGTTCTATGTTTTAAGTGTTAAAGGTGTTCATTTTATAACATAGAAACATAGAAACATAGAAAATAGGTGCAGGAGTAGGCCATTCGGCCCTTCGAGCCTGCACCGCCATTCAATGTGATCATGGCTGATCATCCAACTCAGTATCCCGTACCTGCCTTCTCTCCATACCCCCTGATCCCTTTAGCCACAAGTGCCACATCTAACGCCCTCTTAAACATAGCCAATGAACTGGCCTCAACTACCTTCTGTGGCAGAGAATTCCAGAGACTCACCACTCTCTGTGTAAAGAATGTTTTCCTCATTTCGGTCCTAAAGGAATTCCCCCTTATCCTTAGACTGTGACCCCTTGTTCTGGACTCCCCCAACATCGGGAACAATCTTCCAGCATCTAGCTTGTCCAACCCCTTAAGAATTTTGTAGGTTTCTATAAGATCCCCCCTCAATCTTCTAAATTCCATCGAGTACAAACCGAGTCTATCCAATCTTTCCTCATATGAAAGTCCTGACATCCCAGGACAACTAACCTAATAACATTAGGTTATTCATTTAAACTCTTAAACCACGATAATTCCTCTGTTCATATTCTGTTGTAAAGCTCTGCATTCAGTGTTTATATTTTTCCGGTTCACTTGGAACCCAGTATGTCCTTGAGTTAGCATTCCTCAATAAGCCGTCGAGTCAAAACACAAGGAGAATTCCATGTTCTGGTAAACACATTTCATGGTGAAATAATAAAGAGAAAGAATACCCATACAGTTCAACTTTTCAAGTTACTAATTCTCTTCCACGATGGTTAAGGCATATTTATATGCATTCTCCAGATTTGTAAACAATTTTTGCTGTTCCTTGTAAGAAATGCGCATTTTCGCGGGGTAGTAGACTCCATATCTGACTCCATTCACGCCTTGTAGAGCTTGCTTTGCTTTAGAGAACTGATTTAGTTTCTGCACAATTTCATAGGGATAATCCCTGAATATTTTGAAAGATGTCAGCCCGTGTTTCAGTGGTACTCCATATATAATATTACTCATAACCTCTTCCACGCCAGAAATGTCCTGGAATTTCACAATAATCTGACGTGTGTATTCTGAGCCTGTTTGAGATTTTCGGGACTCGACGTGCCGCTTCAATTTTCGGAAGGTTAGGAAGATTGAGAGCTTCTTTAATTAGATCCGCAACTAACTCCCGAGTGTCATCTCCCTTGACTTCCTCGGATACTCCTACTAATCTTAGATTAAAGCTCTCGAATGAGCTTCCAAATCCAAGCACTTATGCAGAACTTTTGCCAGCAGTTTGGCAGTGAGGTCGTGATTTATCTTCATTTTCTTCATATCCGCGGCCATTCATCCCATCTCTTCTTCCATCTCTTTCATTGTTTTCACATATGACAAGACGGTCTCATTCATTGCAACAAATTTCTTATAAGTGTCTTCTCCCCCCTTATTCATTCTCTCCAATAGTTCAACTCTCACATCAATTCTTTTATTTACGATGCCGATCGAATCCTGCACAGACTCCATAATTTTCAAATTGCCCGCGTTCGTATTTACCATCAGCTTTTCCATCATAGCTCTCATCATTTTTTCCATATGCTTTCCATCCACCTTTTCATTTTTCAGTTCTCTTACTGACTGCTTTAAGTCTTCCATTTCTTTCTCCTTATCTGCCTTAGCTCTTGTAGCCATTTCGGAAGGCAATTTTCCTTCTAGAGCCACTTCAAAAGACAATTCTTCAGGCTCCTTCTCGCTGCTCCAGTAAAGTTTTGAGTTGGTTCTCTGAGGACTGAGCAGAAACCGGATTTTGCATTTAAAGGGTTAAATCCACCGTTAAATCCACAGCTCTTACTGATGATGTCATCAGCGCGACGTCCAGAGGCTCCGATAAGATTTTTAAATCGGTCCCGATCTGTAGACCCTGTTTTAATGCGAAAAATCGCAAATTTTTGGGAGCAGAGCTACGTGTGGCGACTGTTACAAAATCATGGCATCACCGGAAGTGGTCAGGCTAGGATAGTTTTAGGGGGATATGGGCCAAACACATGCAGGCAAAACTAGGGCATGTTTTTCGGTGTGGCAAGTTAAACTGAAGGTCTCTTTTCCATGCTGTATGATTCTATGACCCCATGTAAGGACGTCATAGCCGTACACAATGTTTCAGGTGTGGTCTCATCAAGATCCTTCATAACTATTGTTCTCTCCATATAATTTCTGCACCATAGTGGATTAATATACATTTCCACATAATATTTCAACTGACCGTGCGTCGATTTTTGCAATAATCCAGTAATACTGCCTGGCCCATTTATTGAAAGGCCCATTTATTCCCATGCTTTACTTTCTGTCTGTTAACCCATTCCTTCCCACTGCCACTGCATAACTCTCAATTCCATTTGCTCTGGCCTTTTTTGTCAGCCTCGTGCATTACCTTATTAAAAGCTATCTTAAATTCTCAGTATACCACATCCAATTTTTCCAATCCACTAGTCAATTACTCAAAGAACTCCACTTGATCAGTGCAACATAAGTTCCACTTCAGACTGTGTATGGTTATTAAATTGTTGTGTATTCTAGCTGTTTTCCTACTTTTGACATTACGCAAACAGATTGGTAATTCCCAGAACTCTCTTTCGCTCTTCTCTACAATGCTCTGAGCACATATTGTGCAATTATAACAGCTGCTGCATTACAGCTCCAGGGACCTGGTTTCATTCCGCACATTGGGTACTGTCTCTATACAATTTGAACGTTGCTTCCATGACCATTTGGATTTCATCTGCTGCTCTTGATTCCTTGCACATGCCAGAAACATACTGGTTGGTTTGTAAATCCTGGCCAAAACAGAGCAGGAAGAGCACCAACATTTAGTAAAGGATTCATGCATTGCTAGGCCATTTTGGCCAAGTCTGTGTTTCTGCAGATCTAAGACAAGCTGCTGAATGGTGCCAGTAAGTCTAGGTCCCAGATCAGTGTTGCAGATAAGAAATGTATGAGTATCTCTTCAATTGACAAAATGAATGAGATTTCTGCAGAGGACCTCCAAAGAAGTGTAAAATGCATGAAGTTGATTGGATTACTGCAACAGTATTGTAAATATTGTAAACTAGACAAAGTGGGACACGTTGGGTCCCAGGTTCATACGGGAGGGCTGATCCCCCAACGCAATCTTCCACCTCTCCACCAATTCCTATATTGGTGGCCATTGGGGGGTGGGGGGAAGCTTTCTGGAGCGCTACCATGGGTGTTGAAGTCGTGAAGTCAGGCACAGTGAGTGCAGGGCCAACAATCCGTTTCAATCCATTTCAAGTCAAGTCAATCCATTTCAAGTCGTCAAGTCAATCCATTTCAAGTCAAGTCAATCCATTTCAAGTCAAGTCAATGCATTTCAAGTCAAGTCAAGTCAAGTCAAGACAATCCATTTCAAGTCAAATCAATCCATATCATGTCAAGTCAATCCATTTCAAGTCAAGTCAAGTCAATCCATTTTATCAAGTCAAGTGAAATCAATCCATTTCAAGTCAAGTCTATCCATTTCAAGTTAAGTGAAAAGACAACAGGTGCCGGATTAGGCCATTCGACCCTTCGAGCTAGCACTGTCATTCAATATGATCATGGCTGATCATCCCCAATAAGTACCCCGTTCCTGCCTTCTCTCCATATCCCCTGACTCTGCTATTTTTAAGAGCCCTATCTAGTTCTCTCTTGAAAGCATCCAGAGAACCTGCCTCCACCACCCTCTGAGGCAGAGAATTCCACAGACTCACCACTCTCTGTGAGAAAAAGTGTTTCCTCATCTCTCTTCTAAATGGCTTACTCCTTATTCTTAAACTGTGCCAATGCTTCTGGATTCCCCAACATCGGGAACATGTTTCCTGCCTCTAGCATGTCCAAACCCTTAATAATCTTATATGTTTCAATGAGATCCCCTCTCATTCTTCTAAACTCCAGAGTGTACAAGAGTTGGTCTGATTTGCCTGCTAGGACGAATCTCATATCTTCTAGGTGTAACAATTCAGACATATTTGAAGTAAACATTTTAAGCGTTGGTGTTGGTGCATTTTTCCAGAATTTTATTATAAGTTTTTTTTGCCATTATTAAGCCATAATTAAGGAAACTCTCTTGGAACGAAGTCAGCTCAGAGCCGGTTTCCATTGTTCCAAAGATAATCAATTCTGCGTTTCTGTTTTAAATACTTTTGTAAAAATTTGAAAAATTTCATTCCAAAACTTCTGAAGTTTTATGCAAAAGGCAAAAGAGTGTGCTATAGTTGCATCTTGAGATAAGCATTTATTACAGATGAGTGAGACATTTGGAAATATTTTATTCAATTTAGTTTGAGTAGGATAATCTATGTACAATTTTAAATTGAATTAAGGTATCTTATATTTATCGAGCATTTATGTACATATAGCAAATATTTATCCCATCTGTCTTTCGAGATATTTATAGATAATTCTAGTTCCCAGTCTTTTCTGATTGCATCAGACTGTGGTATCCCTATGTTTAAAATTATATTATACAAATATGATATTAAATTAGTATCCACCTTTCTGTTCATAGCTTCATCTAGTATATCTGAAGTCAAAGTTTTATGTTCTTGTGTATGTTTTTTCAAGTGGTCACGGATTTGAAGATATTTAAAATACTGATTACTTTCCAGGTTATATTTATGTTGTAGTTGTTGGAATGATAAAAGATTTCCCAGTTCATACATTTCTCCAAAGGTTTTAATTCCTATTCTTTCCCAGTGCGTAAATGTTTTATCTATAATAGATGGTTTAAACGACGGATTATTAACAATAGGAGAGAGATGCAATAGATTTCTTAATTTGAAAGTTAATTTTATTTGTTTCCACGTTCGAATTATACTATGAATAATTGGATTTTTCTTGTATATTATATTATTCAGTTTTATCGGTGAGAGAAGGATCGCTCCTATATTAAAAGGAGAGCAATCCTCTCTCTCCATTGCTATCTAATCTACCTGTTGGGCAGAATTCTCCAACAAGTAAATTATATTTTTAGTATTTGTTGCCCAGTGATAGTACAAAAAGTTGGGTAGTGTCAGTCCGCCGAATTCCTTGGGTTTACACAGGTGTCTACTTTGAATTCTATGGAACTTATAAATTTGTGATTATCAGTCAAGTTTAAAAAAAATAAATTTAGGTAAATATATTTGTATTGATTGAAACAAATATAAGATTTGTGGCAGAAAAATCATTTTTATGGCATTTATTCTGCCTATTAAAGAAATCGGTAGTGTTTTCTAAATTTAATCAAAGCATTTAATTTAGTAAGTAAGGGCATATAGTTTGCATTTAATAAAGATTTATATTTTCTAGTAATTGGAATAGCCAGATATTTAAATTTTTCTGTAGCAATTCTAAAGGGGAATTTTAAAAGGTGCATCGGTTCTTGAGGTTTTATCGTCATAATTTCAATTTTATTCCAATTTATTCTATATCCTGAAATGGATCCAAATTCCTCTATTAAATTTAATATATTTGGTATGCTGATTTGCGATTTTGTAATATATAATAATACGTTGTCTGCATATAGTGATATTTTATTATTTGTATGTTTTGTATTATAACCATGGATGTTCGGATGCATTCTTATAAGGTTCTATCACAGAGCAAATAACAGGGGTGATAGTGCACATCCCTATCTATTGCCCCTGGATAGTTGAAATTTCAAAGAGAGTATATTATTAGTCAGTATTCTAGCAACGGCTTGTCATATAATAATTTTACCCATAAGATAAAATTCTCTCCCATTTGAAATGTTTGCAATGCTTTGAAGAGATATTTCCATTCCACCTGGTCGAATACTTTTTCTGCATCCAATGAAATAATTGATAAGTCTTCCTCTTTAGTATTATGTGAATACATTATATTAAACAGACGTCTCAGATTGTTGAATGAGTATCTCTTAGACATAAACCCCGTTTGATCCACATTTATTAATTTATTAACATATTTGCTCAATCTTCTTGCGAGAATTTTCACTAGAATATTCTGATCTGTGTTACCAATGCAATGGCTCTATATGAACCGGGAACTTCTAAATTTTTAACTTTTTTCGGTATGAGTGTAATAGTTGATTCTGCTAGTGTTTCTGGTAGTATTTGTTCTTTAAAAGCGTATGTGTACATTTTTTGTAGATGTGATGAAATTGTCTCGTAAAATCTTTCATAAAATTTATTACTAAATCCACCTGGTCCTGGAGTTTTACCGTTCTTCAGTGAGTTTATTGTCTCTTCTATTTCCTTAATTGCGATCTGAGCTCCTAATTCCTCTTGTTCCAGCAGATTAAGTTTTGGGAGGTTATAATTATCCAAGAAATTTATAAATTTAATGTTATCTGTTGATGTTTTTGATGTGTATACATTTTTATAAAATTGAGCAAATCTTTTATTAATGTCTTTAGGTATTGTTAACAATTCACCTTTATCTGATTTAATTTTTTAAATCGTATGGTCCTTTTCGCGTTTTTTCAGTTGACATGCCGAGTGTTTATGTGGTTTATCACCGAATTCAAAGTTTTCCTGTTTTGTAATTTGAAATAGTCTTATAACTCTTGTGGATAAGATTCTGTTTAATTTAAATTTCAACATTATTATTTTATTATGTTTGTCTATGGTTGGTTCTTTAGCGTTATCTAAGTCTAATTGTCTAATTTGTTCTTCAAACTGCAATTGTTCTTCCTTATTTTTTTTATGTTGAAATGCTTGATATGAAATTATGGATCCTTGAATAAATGCCTTAAAAGATTCCCATAATAAAGAGGAGGAAATGTCTGGTGTGTTGTTAGCCTCAACAAAAAAATTTCATCTGTTGTTTTAGATGTATACCACCTTGTGGATCGTTTAAAATTTGGGAATTAAAGCTCCAAAACAATTTTTTATTGGGCATTCCTTCTAATTTTAAGGAGAAGGTTAGCGGAGAGTGATCAGAAATAATACTATTATGATACTTAGGATTCGATGTATAAGGAATTAATTTCATATCAACTAAAAAATAATCAATAATTGAATAGGTTTTATGTACCATTGAGTAAAACAAGTATTCCTTTCCAACTGGATTAGCAATCCTCCATACATATGTTATATTTGTTTTTTTTATATATGTATTTAGGAGTTCACTAGCTTTTGATTTTATATTAAGCCTCTTTTGTTGTGCAGATTTATCTAGGTATGGATCTAAAACGCAATTGAAATCTCCCCCAATTATCACATTTTGATAATTAAACTGAAATTATATTCAGTATTTTGATGAAAGAACTGGATGGGAATATCTCCACTACAGTAAATATCAGTGGAAGTATGGACTGCTAACTTACTTCATCCCAGGTTCTTCTAGGAACTTTATACTTTACTATGGATCAATCATAGATGAATTGGCAACACGGATGGAGGGGATTCGCGCCTACGAAAACTCGGGAGGTGAAGACTCATCAGACGGGAATCATGAAGCTACGGCAACAAAAACTTGGGAAGCTTGATGAGATTCTGGAAAGATACATCATCATCATCTTGTTGTTGATATGTTTGATAGAATGTAACAGTCACCAGTGTACAATTAATTATCATAAATGGTGGTTATCATATGATAAAAGGGAGGAATGTAAATCCTGGCCAAAACAGAGCAGGAAAGCACCTAAATTTAGTAAAGGATTCATGCATTGCTAGGCCATTTTGGTCAAGTCTGTGTTTCTGCAGATATAAGACAAGCTGCTGAATGGTGCCAGTAAGTCTAGGTCCCAGCTCAGTGTTGCAGATAAGAAATGTATTAGTATCTCTGCAATTGACAGAATGAATGAGATTTCTGCAGAGGACCTCCAAAGAAGTGTAACATGTATGATGTTGATTAGATTACTGCAACAGCATTGTAAATATTGTAAATAATGTTGCTAGACAGTTACCCTGCTGTTTGGTAATTGGTCAAAATGTTAAGCCGTGGCAGGTTTTTCTGAGGTCCAGAGTAAATGTTGCATTATTCAAGTTCAGTTAGCTTCTTCCAGAATCTTCTCCGAGAAACAATGTATGGGAGACACTGTTATTGGTTTGGGGAACTGTCAATAATGTACTGATGTATTTAATATGTTTGATTGGATTGTAAAGAGACCACCCCTATGTAGTTCGGCACCCCAAGGTCCGTGGACCTAAAAAAAGTCAAAAAAAAAAGTCAAAAGAGTTTATTGTCATGTGTCCCTGACAGGACAATGAAAATCTCTCTTTGCATAGCACAACAGAACATAGCAGGCATTGACTACAATTATATACGTAAATACACACATGACTTAATAAATTAATAAAGTGCAAATAACAGATGGAGAGATATTAATGTCAGAGTTCCGAGCCAAGTTTAATAGCGTGATGGCTGTGGGGAAGTAGCTATTCCTAAACCGGGTTGTTGCAGTCTTCAGGCTCCTGTACCTTCTACCCGAAGGTAGCAGGGAGATGAGTGCATGGCCAGCGTGGTGTGGGTCCTTGATGATGCTGCCAGCCTTTTTGAGGCAGCGACTTTGATAAATCCCCTCGATGGAAGGAAGGTCAGAGCCGATGATGGACTGGGCAGTGTATACTACTTTTTGTAGTCTTTTCCTCTCCAGGGCACTCAAATTGCCGAACCAAGCCACGATGCAACCGGTTAGAGAGAGTCCTCCTTGACAGACCAACTCTCCGTAATCTTCTCAGGAAGTAGAGGCGCTGATGAGCTTTCTTAATAATTGCATCTGTGTTCTCGGACCAGGAAAGATCTTCACAGATGTGCACGCCCAGGAATTTGAAGCTGGGCGTGCCTATAAAAGGTGTCTCCATCTTAGATCTGTGTCGATCTTCAGTAAGAGCGCTTGGGACTGCGAGACCTTTTGGAGTGTGTCTGCTTGCACGAGGCTGAAGGACTTGGCCAGGTAGAGACAAGGATCGAACCCACGGTGGTTTAGGTATCATATTGGGAAATTTGCTGTTCAATTTAAAAATAAAGATTAGTTGTTCTACTGCTTGACTCAGTGGTTTTTGACTGAACTAGACTGGGGGGTAAGCTCGAGAAGAGTGTATTTACAGGTTAAGTGGTTGCATGTAAATTATTTAGTATAGGTAAATGGTAAAACAAAATCTCGGCAGACTAGGTGGGCAAGTGAGAAAGGGGTGTATGGACATAAGGATAAGGAACGGGATTAATGGAATTATTCAATTTATTTAACAATTTCTTTGTCCTCCTTTGCTATGTTTTTAAATGTTTGAAATTGACTATTTCTGTCATTTAGACATCCAGCATGGAAACAGGTCCTTCCACCTAACTCCCGCATATCAACCAAATTGCTCCACCTAAGCTAGTTCCATTTACCTGTGTTAGGCCCATATTCCCTTAAAGCTTTCCTGTCCATGTACTGTCCAAATATCTGAGCCCCACATGAAAGCCAGATTCAGGGTATGAGTCAAATACACAAATCCCTTCACAACCAAGCACCTCATGATCAGTTTAGTTCAGTTTAGTTTAGAGATGCAGCGTGGAAACAGGCCCTTCTGCCCACCGAGTCCTCACTGACCAACAATCCCCGGACACTTCCGACAAACTAGGGACAACCTATACCTGTACTTATGGCAAGCCAATTAACCTACAAACCTGTATGTCTTTGGAGTATGGGAGGAAACCAAAGATCGCGGAAGGTGTCTGGCACTGCAAGCGCTATAAGACAGCAACTCTACCACTGCACCACCATGCTGCCCTAATTTGTATTTGTCTTTGTAATTTATTTTATTTAGTTATAAGACCCAAGTTTTGAATTGAATCATATCATTTTCAAACTCATTGCAAGATTCTGTCATATTACTTTTATTATTTATTGAAGAGTCCTTTATAACAAGACTTTAAATTGTCTTTCTCATTCTGCAGTACTAGATCTAAAATTTAGACAAGGGAATTAAATGTGACATCTCCAAGTTGGCGGCGGACAAAGTTAGGTGGCAGTTTGAGCTGCGATGAGGATTCTATGAAGCTGCAGGGTGACTTGGATAGGTTGGCTGAAAGGGGGCGGATGCATGGCAGATGCAGAATTTTGTGGATAAATGGGAGTTTATCCACTTTGGCGGCAAGAAAAGGAAGGCAGATTATTTATCTGAATGGTGTCACATTAGAAAAGGGGAAGTGCAACGAGACCTGGGTGTGCTTGTACATCAGTCACTGAAAGTAAGCATTCAGGTACAACAGGCAGTGAAGAAAGCTAATGGCATGTTCGCCTTCATTGTGAGAGGATTTGAGTTTAGGAGCAAGAAGTGCATTTCACTTACCGCCACAACAGGTTGGTCCATATTTTCTTGAAAGATTGATGCATCCTCCTCATAACCCACATTATCAACCAGCCCTTGAAACGATGGAATATCATAGAAACATAGAAACATAGAAAATAGGTGCAGGAGGAGGCCATTTGGCCCTTCGAGCCAGCACCGCCATTCAATATGATCATGGCTGATCGTCCACTATCAATAACCCATGCCTGCCTTCTCCCCATATCCCTTGACTCCACTAGCCCCAAGAGCTCTATCCAACTCTCTCTTAACTGTACACTGCACATTAGTGTAATATCCACACTGACACCTGCTCAAAGTGATTAAGGAGCATATATGGCGGACCAATTGAATAACTACTTTGGTTCCGTCTTCACTAAGGAAGACATAAATAATCTGCCGGAAATAGCAGCGGACCGCAGGTCAAAGGAGTACTTGAGTGAAATCCAGGTCAGTCGGGAAGTGGTGTTGGGTAAATTGAATGGATTAAAGGCCGATAAATCCCCAGGGCCAGATAGGCTGCATCCCAGAGTACTTAAGGAAGTAGCTCCGGAAATAATGGATGCATTAGTGATAATCTTTCAAAACTCTTTAGATTCTGGAGTAGTTCCTGAGGATTGGCGGGTAGCAAACGTAACCCCTCTTTTTAAGAAGGGGGGGAGAGAGAAAACGGGGAATTACAGACCAGTTAGTCTAACATCGGTAGTGGGGAAACTGCTAGAGTCAGTTATTAAAGATGGGATAGCAGCACATTTGGAAAGTGGTGAAATCATTGGACAAAGTCAGCATGGATTTACGAAAGGTAAATCATGTCTGACGAATCTTGTGGAATTTTTCGAGGATGTAACTAGTAGCGTGGATGGGGGAGAACCAGTGGATGTGGTGTATCTGGACTTCCAGAAGGCTTTCGACAAGGTCCCACATAAGCGATTAGTATATAAACTTAAAGCATATGGCATTGGGGGTTCAGTATTGATGTGGATAGAGAACTGGCTGGCAAACAGGAAGCAAAGAGTAGGAGTTAACGGGTTGTTTTCACAATGGCAGGCAGTGACTAGTGGGGTACCGCAAGGCTCAGTGCTGGGACCCCAGCTATTTACAATATACATAAATGATCTGGATGAGGGAATTGAAGGCAATATCTCCAAGTTTGCGGATGACACTAAGCTGGGTGGCAGTGTTAGCTGTGAGGAGGATGCTAGGAGAATGCAAGGTGACTTGGATAGGCTGGGTGAGTGGGCAAATGTTTGGCAGATGCAGTATAATGTGGATAAATGTGAGGTTATCCACTTAGGTGGCAAAAATAGGAAAACCGACTACTATCTAAATGGTGGCCGATTAGGAAAAGGGGAGATGCAGCGTGACCTGAGTGTCATGGTACACCAGTCATTGAAAGTAGGCATGCAGGTACAGCAGGCAGTGAAGAAAGCCAATGGTATGTTAGCTTTCATAGCAAAAGGATTTGAGTATAGGAGCAGGGAGGTTCTACTTCAGTTGTATAGGGTCTTGGTGAGGCCACACCTGGAGTATTGCGTACAGTTCTGGTCTCCAAATCTGAGGAAGGACATTATTGCCATAGAGGGAGTGCAGCGAAGGTTCACCAGACTGATTCCTGGGATGTCAGGACTGTCTTATGAACAAAGACTGCATAGACTCGGTTTATACTCTCTAGAATTTAGGAGATTGAGAGGGGATCTTATAGAAACTTACAAGATTCTTAAGGGGTTGGACAGGCTAGATGCAGGAAGATTGTTCCCGATGTTGGGGAGGTCCAGGACAAGGGGTCACAGCTTAAGGATAAGGGGGAAATCCTTTAGGACCGAGATGAGAAGGAATTTTTTCACACAGAGAGTGGTGGGTCTCTGGAACTCTCTGCCACAGAGGGTAGTTGAGGCCAGTTCATTGGATATATTTAAGAGGGAGTTAGATGTGGCCCTTGTGGCTAAGGGGATTAGAGGGTATGGAGAGAAGGCAGGTACGGGATACTGAGTTGGATGGTCAGCCATGATCATATTGAATGGCGGTGCAGGCTCGAAGGGCCGAATGGCCTATTCCTGCACCTAATTTCTATGTTTCTATGTTTCTATTTAGAATGGTGATAAACATCTCAAGGCCACTCATTGGGACTACATAGAGGCCCTGTGTTTGCAGAAAAAAGGGAGCATCATTTAATAGTAAGATTAAACGAGAACTTACCAGTTTGAAGTTTGATCTTGATTTTATGAGGAGTTACGTTGGTGATTACGTGAAGAAGACCCGTCAGGCCGCATGCGCATCAATCTTCAAATCAGCGGTATGAAATCACAAATAACAACACCGAAGTGACATAGTAAGATGCGTGACTCGAGAACTACGAGACGATCTTTCATGCTCTTTGTAATTGCTGATAATGCAAAGGCCCAAATTGGACTGCTGGAAATGCTGCAACCAATTTCCCGAGCAGTCTGGCCACTTGTCTAATTGAAGGTTGTTGTTTGTTTAAAAATTTTATACAATCCTCAATTAGCTTTCCACTTTTCTCCCTGGGCAAGGTAATTACCATTTTAAGTGAGTCAATTTTGAAAATCCAATAATCAATTGTGGTAATTGGTGTCAATTTAGATTTTCCCAAATGAATGACAAACCCCAGTTTTTCAAGTGTGAATTTGACAACTGCCACTGATGTTTCAGTAAAATGATCTTTGTCCGATAATTAAAATATCATCCAAATAGGCCATAATTACATGGCCCTGACCTCTAAGTAGCCCCAAAATAGGTTTTAACAATTTAGTGAATACTCTAGGGGCTGAGGTTAAACCATTCGGCGGCGCCTTAAACTGCCATAATTGATTAATCCAAATAAGTTTAAAATACTTTCTATGCTCGCAATGAAAAGGCACTGAGTAGTAAGCGTCTTTCAGATCTATGGTTGCCATATAACAACCTCTGGAAATCAGTTGCTTGGCGGTAACCAACGTTTCCATTTTGAAGTGTCTATAGAGTACAAATGGATTTAACTTTTTAAGGTCCAAAATGATTCTGCATCCTCCGTCCTTTTTGGAACGGGAAAATATATATGAAACAAATTGCCGGACTTGATGAACCGTCTTCTCAATTACTCCTTTGTTACACAATTTTTCAAGTTCAGCTTGAACCTCTATTACCTTTGATTGTGAAAAATGAAGTGTTCTGCTAGGAACATGTTGGAGAGGTAAATCACCATTTGGAATAAATTCAATCCGAAACCCTTGAATCACACTCCTGATAAACAGATCTGAAGTGAGCTGCTTCCATTCTTCATAAAAAAAAACTGTAATCTACCACCAATTTTTTCCTGTGTTACATTTAATATGTTTTTATGAGAACCAGGCCCACCTACCTCTCTGGTAACTGGTGCACCCTGCTGACCCCAGCCTCTGGCAGTGGCTCCCATGGTTGCTCGTGCTCCAGTCGAAGGGTACCATCCGCGCCCCTGCGTTGAGGACCGGCTTGTTCCTGGTGTAACCCCGGAAGCTGAGGAGGTTCTGTAAGGATACTTCCTCTTCAGCGGTCTGACGGTCAACATTGGTCTCATCAGGGTCATTGTTTTTGCTTCTTCATTTAACTCTTTGACCTGCTTGGTAAGGTCTGCACCAAACAGTAGATTAGGTGGCTGGATATGTGTTGGCTTGCAAAGCGCAGCAAATCTGGAATTAATGGTGGGTTTAATAGCCCTTTTTCTGATACAATTGATCTCAAAATGGGTGCTGCATAGCAACCCCAGAGCCACTTGATGTGTTCTGGTCACATAACCACCATCCATTGTTCTTGTGAAAGCTGTGATGTCAGAGGCCAATAATTTTAGGACCCTCTGCATCTTAATCTCTTGACTTCGCATGCCGGGTCCCATCTGACCCCATATGACCTGATTCACAGTTGGTACTTTTAACAACTCACAATTACTTGGAGGCTCATGCTTTTTGGCTGTCTCATCCATAGTGATCTCCTGGAGCTGGTGAGAAACCATATCATTTATTGTGGCGGCCAGCTCTTCACTTAGCGGCTCTCCTGCTTCTGATGGGACAGCAAATGGTACTGCCAGTGGTGGAACATCTGGTAACTCCACTGTTTCTCCTGGCTGGACCTCCCCATCAGATTCGGGGTCAGGATTGATCTGACCCATTGCACTCTGCTCAAAAGTGAAAGGGTTATCTGGCAGCACTGTTGCTGCTGGCACCTCTGGCTCTGAGCGGCGCTGACACTCCTTCTCCTGGAGTGAAGTTCTCTGGAGGACTGTGTGCAACAGCTCCTCCACTTGGGATAGGCATGAACGCACTCTATCCAGCCCCGGTGAGGAATCATCCCCCGACTCCGTGGGCCTAGCAGACTTTTCAGGTGCCTTACGCCCTAATGGCGCTGGGTTGTGATGTGTAGCACTAAGTCTGCAGTCGCTAACTCTGTAGCTAGCGACTGTACAGGAGTATGAGGCAGTGTTTCCAAACTTGAACTGCCGCGGCTGGCTGTGACTCGCCGCTTTCCTTTCCCTGTTTCGTCCATGCTAGCGATCGGCAGATAAGCTTACCGGCAAGCACGGACTCGAACTCCAGTGAAAGTTTTTCACTTACCTGGAGTCTGAATACTTACCGCTGGAGGAGCTGGAGGTTCCGCACAGCCTCCGTGCGTCAATGCGGCTGACGTACCGATGCGCATGCGACCTGACGGATCTTCTTCACGGAATCACTCACGTGACTCCAAAGTAAAATAAACCACTCACCAACTTGCCTTCCAACCAATTCTGTCTCCCAACCAATACTTTCAGTTTAACTGACCTATGGTTCATTTTCTCCCCCCTACCTCATTTCCTTTCATCAGAACCATCTGAGCAGTTTTGAGTTTGATATCTCCAAAGCTCCCACTTTCAAAACTGAGGGATGTTAGTTAAGGGGTCCTAGTATTTTACTAGCTTTCAGTTCCATTGATTTTAGCAAACCTTTTGCCAATATTCTTCTATTGTATTTTCCATTTTGCCTTTACTGAACTTTTGAACAATATTCCCTTCTTTTTCTCCTCTGATGTTTTCATTGTTTGGTAACAGCTGGGATACCTTTTCTGTTTGGTATATGTATCTTAAAGAAAGATACATTTGTTGTAAACTATGTATTAGTGCAATAAATATTGCTTGTTTGCTGTCCTTCCTTTCAATTTAGTTGGCACACTTTACCAAATGTTTATGATGTGCTTTCATTCAATTTAAGGTCTTATAGGCCTGTCCCACTTGGGCGATTTTTCAGCAGAATGCTGGCAACTGTTAAGTTACCGGCAGTCGCCTGAAAAACCGGGAAATGGAACAGTGACTGTCAGAATGGAACACACACAAACACACCGCAAAGGCGGGGGCCAGGGCAAGCAGGGGAAGGTGGGGGGGGGGGGGCGCTGTCTAAAATTCACACGGTGCAAAGCCAAGTTGATACAGACACACACCGTGATGAACAAGAAGGTTGGCGCTGTAATTAAGACGGCTAAAGCACAGTGGATGGTAAAAGATGGGGGAGGGGGGAAGAAGAAGGGGGGAGAAGGAATGGGGACAACTTTAAAGAAGCCAGACAACTTTTAATAGGCAGAGATACACAGCTGTGAAGTTTGGCGGGACATTTAACATTACCAGTCAGTTATCCTTGGTTCTGAAACCTCCTGCTTACGTTTTTCCCCCCAATGAGCAACTGAAAATGACCTGTCAGCAAAGGCGATTAACTAAAACTACCCACGACTACCCAAAACTACATGACGACCCCACTATGACCTATCTCATTTCACTGTGCCATCTGGTACATGTGACAAATAAATGTATCTTGTATCTTGTATTTTGTATCTACAACTGCACCTACGACTACAGAATTATCGATTTTCTCCATGGCGATCAATTTTTGCTCGCAGAAATTTTTTCAACGTGATGAAAAATTTGCCTTCTCACAAACCAAGTCTTTCCCTTCTCACAAACCTACAGTTGTTCTTGAATCCCATACTCTGTGAAGACTGTGTATTCACATTCCCCTCTTGAGTTTCAGCACCGTTGTAAGATCATCCCTTTGCCTCTCGCGCTCTGATGAATAAAGTTCTAGCTTGCCCATACTCTCCCTAAAACTTAGGCACCGGAGTCCTGGCAAACATCTTCATGATACCTATTGGCACACTTTCCAGCTTAACAACATCCTTTGTATAGCAGGGTGACTAAAACGGAACACAATACTCCAAATGTGGCTTTGTCAATGTCTTGTACAGCTATAACTGTATTTCAATACTCAATTCCCTGACTGATAAAGGCCAATGTGCCAAAATACTTCTTGCCCACTATCTAAATGTGATGCCACTTTCAGGGAACTGTACACCTGCATTCCTGGATCCATTCTCCCAGTGGCAGGATGCTGTAAGGTTGCAAACTCGTTTGCTCCCTTAGCTTTTAACTTCCATTTACCACTCTTTCAATGTTACTTGTGAATATTTGACTTCAAGAC
This sequence comes from Raja brachyura, assembly GCA_963514005.1. The sequence goes on along the minus strand of OY740784.1, from coordinate 98,942,873 downwards.
ACGGTCTAACTCCTCATAAAGTGTTGACAACACTTTTACATGCCTTAATTGTCTGAAGGATGGAGACAAGAAGAAAAGGAGGCTCCCCAAGGAAGGAACAGGGGAAAGCCACAACTACAGTTGCAGCTTCTGATTCCAGTATTATAGAAGCAATATCGAAAATGAACGATGGATTGAAAAATGAGCTGAAAAATGAAATGAAAGCAAGATTTGGCAGTTTGGAAGAAATGGTGTAAGGAGTTTCTACCAAATTGAAGGCAGTTCAAGGAAAACTGTCTTTGTTACAAGATGAACTTCGTGAACAAAAGGATGAAATTGATATCTTGCGAACCCTGGGCTGGGAGAGAGATTTGAAGATTGAAAAACTGGAATGGGGAATGAATGAAAACACTCGAGCACTTCAGCAATATAAGTTTAAAAATATGGACCTAGAAAACAGAAGCCGTCGTTTGAATTTATGAATAGTTGGTTTGCTGGAAGGTCAAGAAGAAGATAACATTATAAAATATGCTTCTAAAATGATAAAGGGAACTTTCAACATTGAGCACAATGAAAACCTTCCGTTGTTGGGCAACGCACACAGGATTGGGAAGAAATCCGGTAATAAACTGAGACACTTGATTATTCGGTTTCATTTTTTGCAAATGGAGGAAAATATTCTCCAGGCAGCAAAAAAGTTGGGCGTGGTTGAATATGAAGGATGCAAGTTTCGGTTTGTTCCTGATTATAGTTATGAGCTTTTGGAAATAAGAAAGTCCTTTTATAATGCAATGTCTGATTTGTATAAGAGAAAGCTGCGCCCAGTTTTACTATATCCAGCGAGATTGCATATTCAATTTCTCAACGGTAACACTCGATTTTTTGGCAATCCTCAAGACGCCACCAACTTTTTTGAGAATTACGAGGAGGAAGGGGAGTAGTTGATAGCTGATTAAGTTATAATTGGAGACTTACTGTTCCTATTTTGACAACATATCGTTTGGTAATGATTATGAATTTAACTGGACGAGTTGTTTTTTTTGTTTTTGTTTAACTTCTATTAACTTTTAAGAATTTCTCTGTTAATTCGTGTTCCTGTTCCCCTGTTGTTAGACAAACTAAGAGAACGTAGTTCTTGTTTTTCATTTCTTGACCTCTTTTTTTTTCTCTTTCAAAGGGATAACAATGAACGTGTTATGACTAGGAGTGGGTAAATATCTATTTTTATGCCGAGCGCTACTACTAGGAGAGATGGGGCCGGGGAAGGGATTAGGTAGCTTACTGACTGCCTATTGGTCAGTTTGGGGCTTTTCAGGGGGTGGGAAGGGGGGAAGTGGTATTTTGTTCCTCATTTAGTGCTCTTCATTTGTGCATATTCCGAACTACAAAAATATCTAAAATATCGTCACTTCTGGCTCCGCCCTAGATTTTTCTTCTTCCAGTATCATGAACTATTAGGCTTCAAGAAATTAACCCATTACATTCCACATGATTTTTACAAGCAATATGGATAAAGTTATTAACTTCCTTTCATGGAATGTGAATGGCTTGAACCATCCCATTAAGAGGAAACATTTTTTTAAAGTTCTTCACAGACTAAATGCTCAGATTATCTTTGTTCAGGAAACTCATGTAAGGCAAGATGACAAGTTACGATTCTTCAAGTTTTGGAGAGGACAGCAGTTTCATTCAAATTCACAGGCTAAGGTGAAAGGAGTCTCTATTTTTATTGACTCCTCAATTCCGTTTGTTCACCATGAAATAATTTCTGACCCATATGGCAGATTCTTGGTGATTACCGGTCTTCTTTATAGGCATAAAGTTGCTATGGTGAATGTCTACGCACCAAATATTGATCACCCTGAGTTTTTTATTTTTTTTATTTTTTATTTTACGTAAACAAAACAAGACAAAAAAGAGAAGGAAACAAACAAAAACAAAAACAAAAACAAAAAAAATAAATTAAAAAAAAGACATTAAAAAAAAATAAAAATAACATAAGAGCCGCCAGACATAACAGTTTGGTGCAATCCATATGGTGCTACACAGTCAGGTATTGCAAGAGCACAAGTAAAAAGCACAGGACTACATCACTGCAAATAATATGAGCTTATGAAATTATTGGGCTTTGGGGTGGTTGACAAATGGACCCCAAACACTTAAAAAGTAGTTCGGTATCTTGGAGTTGTAGAAGCGTATCCTTTCCATCTGTATGATCGTTATCATTTCATTGAGCCATTTTTTGAAGCGGGGGGGGGTGGGAGATTTCCAGTCTGTTAAGATCATTTTCTTGGCTGCCACAATACCAAGCATCAGTGCTTGTTGTTCTTCAGACGTGAAGTACAAAGCAGTCTCTGAGCATCCAAAAAGTGCCAGTTCTGGATCAGGCGGAATATCTTTTCCATAAACCCCAGAGAGCCATTCAGACCAGTATCTTTGTATATGAGGACAGAGCCAGAAAATGTGTGTTAAAGAACCATTTGCACCTTTGCATCTGTCACATAATGGAGAAATAGCTGGGTAGATTCGATGTAATTTGGTCTTTGAGTAATGAAGTCCATGGATGACTTTAAACTGGATCAGTTTATACTTGGCATTGATCAAACAAGTTTGGATTCTGGTCAAACCTTCATTCCAAATGTCGTCAGACACCTTGAAATTCAGCTCAATACACCAGGCTTCTTTTAGATGGTTAGTGGATACAGAGGTGGTGAATAGGCGCACAAAGTGAGATATTAGATTTTTGGAGTCTGGAGGAAGCTGCAGGAGCTCGTAGAGTGGGCAACTGTCAGGCATGGTTTGAAAATTTGAAATTTGGTCTTTAATGTAGTGCCTAATTTGGGGATAGCGAAAAAATGAGAGTTGGAAAGTTTAAATTTTGATTTCAGCTGATTAAACAAAGCAAACCTTTTGTCTATATATATAGATCTCTTAGGGTTGCAAGGCCCTTGTCCCTCCAGGCAGCAAACTGCCCATCTGCCTGTGATGGCACAAAGGAGTGGTTGTGACATATGGGGGTGTAAATAGAGACGTTTGACAATGTACTGAAACTTCTTAGCTAATTTAAAATTCAAATAGAATATCTTAACATAAAATTCTCACCAACCAACTTGTGTGGGGATTCTGTTTTGGAAAAGAGCAAAGTAGAGAGGGAGGAATTTTTCACTGCTGTGCTTTCAATGTTTAGCCACAGGGGGTTATCATTGTTATTCAAAATTTCATCTGGGAATCCCCTTTGCCAGTAGATCAGGGGTCTAGCATTGGCTGCCCAATAGTAGTGCCTAAATACAAGAAGGCCCATGCCTCACTCATTTTTTGGCTTTTGAATATGCGCCTTTGATATACGGTGGGCTTTATAGCCCCAAGTAAATGGAAGGATAATGGAGTCCAGTTTTTTAAAGAATGATGAAGTAAGAAAAATTGGAAGGTTTTGAAATAAATATAAAAATCTAGGAAGAGACACCATCTTGATAGCGTTAATACGCCCCACTATAGACAAGGGTAAAATCCTTCACTTCTCTATGTTCAATTTTAACTGTGTAATCATATCAGCATAGTTGAGTTTGAATATAAGTTTGGGGTTTAGGGGTATTTTGAGTACTAAATATGTAAAATGACCATATACTATCTTAAATGGTAGAGCCTCAAGGAAATCTGAATCTATACTGTCTGATAAAGGCATAAACTCGCTCTTACTCCAGTTGACTGTGTATCCGGAAAGCTCCCCAAATGATTTAATAAAATCTAACAAGGGAAGGACAGAGGCTTCTGGATAGGAGAGATATAATAATGTGTCATCGGCGTAAAGTCCCACACGGCTTTCCACATTCCCCACCTTAATACCCCTGATGTTAGGGTGACTCCTGATACCTATTGCTAGGGGTTCCAGAGCAATATCAAAGAGTAGGGGGGACAGAGGATCTCCCTGTCTGACCCCACGTTGTAAGTCAAAAGGTTCAGATTTATCATTATTAGTGAGGATGGCTGATGTCGGACAAAGATACACCATTTTGACCCATGCAATAAAGGAATCCCCAAACCCAAATCTTTTAAGTGCTTCTAACATATAGGGCCATTCTATCTGGTCAAACGCTTTTTTGGCTGAGTTTTTTTAAACAGCTAATTGCATCATTTCCTAATTTAAATGAACACTTTTTAATAATGGGTGGATATTTCAATTGCTGTCTGAAGCCCTCGATTGACAGGTCTACATCTGATCGTGTGATTCCAAATAAATCAGCTATTTTTATTTTTTATTTTTTACTTGACTTGGGAATGTTAGAAATTTGGAGATTCTTACACCCAAATGACAAAGAATTTTAATTTTTTTCTCATGTATATCATAGTTATTCTAGGATCGACCATTTTATACTAGATTCTCGGCTACTTCCATCGGTCACTGCATGTGAGTATGATGTAATTGCTATTTCTGATCACGCACCATTGAAACTATTAATCAAACTACCAGATTCCAAGTTTAGTGCTAAACTATGGCGATTTAATGCTAATTTGCTTCAAGACTTTCTTAATTTTATGAAAGATCAGATTGCTTTTTACTTCTTGACAAACTCTACTGAAGAGATATCCAATAGTGTAGTCTGGGATGCTTTTAAGGCATATATTCATGGACAAATTATTTCATACTCCGCGGGATTAAAAAAAACAAACACAAAAATAAATACGCACATTGGCTGACGAGATTAAAGAAATTGATTTAAAATTATTCAAAAGTTCCTAGTTTAGAGCTCTATAAGAATAGAGTTGAACTTCAATTGAGATATGATTTGTTATTAGTATCACCGATTGAGAACCAGTTACTTAAAACCAAAAGTAAATTTTATATACACAGAGAAAACTGGTAAATTACTCGCTAATCAATTGAAAATAGTGTCGGCCAAGCGTCAGATTACTAAAGTGAGTACACGGGATGGTACAGTAACTGGAGACCATGACGAAATTAATAAATCCTTTCAGGAATTTTATACCTCCCTATACCAATCAGATTTTCTTACTGATTCCAATATAATGCATGAGTTTTTAAAGAAACTCAACTTACCAAATTTACCATATAATGAGTCTCTGTTGTTAGATGAACCCATCAAGGAAGAATAAATACAGAAAGCAATTTTTTCAATGAATTCTGGTAAAGATTCCAGTTTAGATGGGTTTACAGTAGAATTTTTAAAGTATTTTTTTTAATTTATTGTCTCCATGGCTAAGCAAGGTATTTAAAGAAGCCTTTTTTAGAAACAGATTACCACAATCTTTTTATGAAACTTCTATTTCTTTAATTCTTGAAAAAGATAAAGACCCTACTGAAGTGACATCATATAGACCTATATCAATGTTAAATGTAGATTTCAATTTTTTTTCAAAATAATAGTTATGAGATTGGAAAATATTTTACCGCAAATTATCTCTGAAGATCAGACAGGTTTTATTAAAAATCGTTACTCATACTTTAACATTAGGAGATTGATGAATATTGTATATATAGCATCTAATAAAACCCCAGAATGTGTCATCTCACTCGATGCCGAGAAGGCGTTTGATAGAGTAGATTGGGAATACTTATTCAATACACTTGAGCTACAATGGTGGATAGCCAATATTGGCCATTGTTCTGGCAATATTTCAATTGAAAGCCCTGCAATTGTTTTACAGACTGATGCAAGTTCACTGGGGTGGGGCGCCACTGACACCATTACAAGCTGCGGTGGCAGGTGGAATATGCATGAGATATATTTTCTTCAGCTGCATGGTGTTAACTATTTGGAGTTGCTCGCAGCCCTGTACGGTTTGAAAGCTTATTGTGCACACATGCACCATGTGCACGTTCAAATACAGATAGATAACACCACAGCAGTGGCATACATAAATCACATGGGCGGTACCAAGTCAGTATCTTGTGATAAATTGGCATATCTCATTTGTAAATGGTGTATTGCTCGACATATTTGGGTTTCAGCTATCTACCTCCCAGGTAGATTCAACATGGTGGCGGACACCAGGTCATGAAAATTCAATGACAACACAGAATGGGTGTTGAATCATAGAGTGTTTAAGAATATTATTTCTAGGTATGGAATACCGGATATGGATTTGTTCGCTTCAAGGCTAAACCATCAATTGCCCAAATATGTTGCATGGGAACCAGACCCAGGGGCAGTAGCTACATTGGGGTGCAATGTTTTTCTGTGCATTTCCCCCATATTGCCTTGTCAGTCGCTGTCTGCAGAAAAATCAGCAGGACTCTGCCTTCGGCATTCTGGTAGTCCCTGACTGGCCGACTCAGCCCTGGTATCCTTTGGTTCTGAGCAGGGTTGTAGAACCTGTGTGGAAGGTTCCTAAAGGCAGGACATTGTTAACAAACCCGGTGTCTGGTGAAATACATCCTCTGCATGATCGGCTCAATTTATTGATTTGCAGGTTTTAAGAAGACCGTTTCTTGGACTGGGACTAGCTAATCGCACGGTGGATGTGCTAACTGCGGCATGGCGAGGCACTACTCAGAAACAATATGCTTCATATAGTAGGAAATGGGAAGTGTTCTGTGCACAGGCCGACATTTCTTATGAGGTAGTACAAATTTCGAATGTTCTGGAGGTCCTCTTGAAATTGTACTATGAAGAAAAATTAAGATACAGTGCCCTGAATAGTGCCAGAAGTACACTGCCATCATACCTGCTGCCACTTTCAGATCACCAATCAGTGGGGTCTCACCCTCTAGTGTCTAGATTCATGAGGAGAGTCTTCAATTCAAATTACTCCGGTCATGGTCCCCGCCAACTTCCCTGTGTCTACTCCAACTCACGCATAAGGTGGCTATGCTGATGGCATTAGTTTCAGCACAGAGGGTACAGTCCTTGCAAAAGCTTCGTTTAGACAGGGTGCTCGCCTCTGCTGGTAGTTTCACCTTCTTTGTGTATGAACCTATAAAACAGAGTAGACCAGGTAACAGGGATTGAAGTTACAGTTCATGGCATATCCTTTGGATCCCAATCTATATGTAGTTGCTCACCTCCGGCAGTACATTATCCTCACCAAGGGGCTTCGGGGGTCTGAGTTAGCATTATTGATTAGCCACAGGAAACCACATAAGCAGGTCACAACTCAGACTATTTCCAGGTGGTTAAAGCAAGTTTTAACAAAGGCTGGGATTAATACTAAAATGTTTAAATCTCATTCCACTAGGTCTGCAGCATTGTTGGCGGCGAGGGCCATGGACGTCCCGCTAGACCAGATTTTGTTGGCTGCAGGGTGGTCCTCAGCACGCACGTTTCAAACATTTTATAGTAAGTCGTTAGCCGGAATGAGTGTGTTTGCTAACTCAGTTTTAAGTTCGCGTTAATGTCCTCTCGGGTAGAAGGGGAACTGTTGTTGGTTTGTTATCGTTAACTACACATTAAATTCAATTTGTTCATTATGTCATGTCTCTACAGTTTTGTCCACTCTTCTTGGTCGCATGGACGCATGGATTCGTTCCATGGCATGGAGTCACAGAGCTTTAAAATCTTCACGTAGTCACTCACGTGACTCTGAAGTAAAATAGTAAGATTTAATGAGAACTTACCAGTTTGAAGTTTGATCTTTATTTTATGAGGAGTTACGATGAGGGATTACGTGCCCACTGTTCCCAAACCTCATAAAACCAGCTGGTAGTTCTAGGTTCTTCAATCTTACTATTCTCAGGTCAATGTTCCTGTCTGTGACTCCACACCGCTGCTTTGAAGGTTGAGACGCATGCGCGGCTGACGGGTTCTTCACGTAATCCCTCATCGTAACTCCTTACCAAACTGGTAAGTTCTTGTTTAATCTTGCTATTAGTTAATACCTCTTCAATGTGTGCAAGACACGCTTTGATACAATTCAAGGTGGTTCACAAAGCTCATATGTGAAAATATAAGTTGGCTCGTTTTTATGGTCATATAAATCCTACCTGTGACAGATGTAACTCTGAAGCAGCCTCACTGACCTTTATGTTTTGGTCCTGCCCTCTTTTGGAAAAATATTGGAAATACTATTTTTGATACTATTTTTGATACTATTTCTGTAGTCTTAGTATTCATAAGTTTCCTTTTAAAGATTTAACTATATTTACATAGAGCCCAGGAGGTCTATATTCATTGTGTATTTTGACACTGGTCTCATATTAGGTTATACCTGTTATTAATGTAATCCTGATCCCTATGTATCAATACCATTGTAAATGTTTATCATTATTCTCTTTGCTCTGTTTTTTATGCTTTATTTTTGCGTTTTTTTGGAAAAAAAAACAATAAAAAGATTTTAAAAGAAAGATTTGATAAGGGAACGAGGTGAAGGAACCATTAGGAGGTAGTGACCATAATATGTCAAATTTAAATCTCCAATTTGAGAGGGAGAAGGGTAAATCGGAGGAGTCAGTATTACAGTTGAACAAAGGGGATTATGGAGCCATGAGGGAGGAACTGGCCAAAGTTGACTGGAAAGATACCCGTGCGGGGATGATAGTGGAACAACAATGGCAGATATTTCTGGGAATAATACTGAAGGTGCAGGATCAGTTCATTCCAAAGAGGAAGAAAGATTCCAAGTGGAGTAAGGGGGGATCGTGGCTGATAAGGGAAATCAGGAACAGTAAAAATAAAAGAGAAGTACAACATAGCAAAGATGAGCGGGAAGCCAGAGGATTGAGTGATGTTTAAAGAGCAACAGAAGATAACTAAAAAGGCAATACGGGGAGAAAAGATGTGGTGCAAAGGTAAGCTAGCCAATAATATAAGTGATGATAGTAAAACAAAGGAACGAAGAGTAGGGGATTAACGGGTCCCTTTCAGAATGGCAGGCAGTGGCTAGTGGGGTACCGCTAGACTTGGTGCTGGGGCCGCAGCTATTTACAATATATATTAATGATTTAGATGAAGGGATTAAGTAACATTAGCAAATTTGCAGATGACGCAAAGCTGGGTGGCAGTGTGAACTGTGAGGAGGATGCTATAAGAATGCAGGGTGACTTGGACACGTTGGGTGAGTGGGCAGATGTATGGCAGATGCCATTTAATGTGGATAAATGTGAGGTTATCCACTTTGGTAGCAAAAACAGGAAGGAAGATTATTATCTAAACTAGACTAAGTGGGACCTGTTGGGTACCAGTCACACGGGAGGCATGGGGGAGGGTGTATCTGGGGGAGGGGGGTTGTGGGGGAGGGGGGTGTGGGGGAGGGGCATGTGGGGGAAGGGGGTTGTGGTGAAAAGGGGGGTGGTGGAAGGGGGTGTAGGGAGGGTGTGGGTGTAGGGGGGGGTGGGGGTAGGGGAGATGGGGATGTGGGGATGGGGAAGGGGTTTGGTGTGGGGAGAGGGGTGTGGGGCAGAGGGGTGTGGGGGCGAGGGGTTGTTGTGGAGGGGAAATGTGGGGGAGGGGGTGTGTGGGTGTAGGGGGTGTGGGGGATGGGGGTGTGGTGAAGAGGGGATGGGGAAGTGGGGGGTGAGCAGATGCAGCTCGCACTCTGCTCATCCCATATTCTGTTCACCCTGCACCTTCAGCTTTCAGCCTCATGCAGTAGCTCCCAGGTACAGCAGGCAATGAAGAAAGTGAATGGCGTGTTGGCCTTCATAACAAGAGGAGATGAGTATAGGAGCAAAGAGGCCCTTCAACAGTAATATAGGACCCTAGTGAGACCACACCTGGAGTATTGTCTGCAGTTTTGGTCTCCAAATTTGAGGAAGGACATTCCTGCTATTGAGGGAGTGCAGCATTGGTTTACAAGGTTAATTCCCGGGATGGCTGGACAGAGAATGGAGCAGCTGCGCTTGTATACACTGGAATTTAGAAGGAAGACAGAGGATTTTTTGAAACATATAAGATTATTAAGTGTTTGGACATGCTAGAGGCAGGAAACATGTTCCCGATGTTGGGGGAGTCCAGAACCAAGGGCTACAGTTTACGAATAAGAGGTAAGTCATTTAGAATGGAGATGAGGAAACACTTTTTCACACAGAGAGTTGTGAGTCTGTGGAATTTGCCTCAGAGGGTGGTGGAGGCCGGTTCTCTGGAAACTTTCAACAGAGAGCTAGATAGTGCTCTTGACGTTAGTGGAGTCAGTGGATATGGGGAGAAGGCAGGAACTGGGTACTGATTGTGGATGATCAGCCTTGATCCCATTGACTGGAGGTGCTGGCTTGAAGGGCCGTATGGCCTACTCCGGCACCTATTGTCTATTGTCTATTGAAAAACAACCTTCCAGCACCACTCTCTCCTCCTTCCAATTCTGTATCCAAGAGAAATACTCAGCGAAGACCTTGCTCATCGCCTGTGGTTCCTCATATGATTGACCACTCCTGAGGGCCCTATTATCTCTCTCTCTTTCCATTAATTTACTTATCAAATATCTTGGGACGATCCTTAATCTCATCTGTCAGATATCTCTTGTCCTCTTTTTTGCTGAAAAACTGTCAGTTGCCATTAATGCCTCAACCAATTAAACTTTCTCAGAATTCCCCTGGAGCGACAGCAACATTATCTGTGTATTTTTGCTTTATAATGGGAAATCCTTCCAAATATCCACAGTGAATCCAGATCCACGGAATTGGTTGAGACTAGAGTGATAATATATCCTGTCTTGTTGAAACCTTGCACCAAAGATGATAAAACTAGGTAAGATTCCGAATGCATTTTAGATGATGACAAACATAATAAGCCACTCAAATTATAACTCTATCCATAAAACGTCCCTATCCTTAACATTTCTACATTAATTAAACCCTAGTCCTGCAATTGTTACGTCATTAGGGTTTTGATACTTTTGGCTTGGAAGCTTTTCAGCAGCTGTGCAGGTTTTTTTTGAAGTTGCTTAATTTATTCTTCAGATTTTTTGATTGGCATATACAATATGTTTGTGCCTATAAGATATGTACATAACAATGTTACAAAAAATGAGACTGATGCATAACCACCATTTCCCCTTTGGAATCAAGCCTTGATAAATAATAAAACTGATTTTCTTTCACTTGTTTGTTGCATTTATATGGGCAGCACAGTTGTGCAGCTAGTTGAGCTTCTGACTCACAGCACCAAAGACGCGGGTTTGATCCTGACCTCAGGTGCTGTCTGTGTGGAGTTTACCTGATCTCCCTGTAATTGTGTGTATTTCCTCTGGGTGCACCGGTATTTTCCCGCATTCCAAAGATGTGTTGGTTTGTCGGTTAATAGGCCTCTGTAAATTGCCACTAGTGTGAAGGGAGTGGATGAGAAAGTGAAATAACACAGAACTAGTGTGAACGGGGGATTGATGGTCAGCATGGTCTAGGTCGGCTGAACGGTCGGTTTCCATGCTGTATCTCTAAACTAAACTAAATTACAAGGCTGATTAGGGTGGCATGGTTGCACAGCAGTAGAGATTGCTGCCTTACAGTGCTTCCACCTCTGTAGACCTGGGTTTGAGCCCAACTATGGGTTCTGTCTGTACGGAGTTTGTACGTTCTCCCCGTGACCTGAATGGATTTTTTTTCCGAGATCTTCAATTTCCTCACACACTCCAAAGAGGTGCAGGTTTCTTGGTTAATAGGCTAGGTATAAATGTAAATTGTCCTTAGTGTCTTCAGCATTAGCGTGCAGAGATTGCTGGTCGGTGCGGACTAGATGGGCCGAAGGGGCAGTTTCCACGCTGTATCTCTAAACTGAACTGAACTAAATATTGAGATGCATTTTGAGGAACTTGGAGGGTCTTACATGCTTTTGTTGGTTACTTTCACCATGAATTGCTCCTGCCTCTCATCTCCCATTTCTGCATTTTTTTCACTATTTGTGATCTTTACGCCCATTCACCCGATGTAACGGAAGCAATTGAAGGCATTTGAAATTGACTAATACTTTAATTCTATCCATTCTAATGTAAATTCTCCCCAAACAAAAAAATAAATGAAGGCAACAGCTCCTTAAAAAAATCAGAATACCCCATGATTATTTTGTGAGTTGTTTCATACAAACACATATAAAACGTATATTTAAAATTAGTCATACGGGATACCTGAGTAATAGAGATGTAAAATTTGTCGTCAAAACTATTTTTAAATGCTGAATAATTTATGGTATGGTGGAGAATCAGTGTGTAGGTGTGCATACACTGTAGCCTGAATGTATGAATCAGCTATGTTCATCATCCTTGAATAGCGAGAATGAAACTGGCCCTTATCCTTAATTGATTTAATATTGAATAAGGAGAATAAATTATCTGCCCATGGTCAAAATAACAAAGGATAATATATAATGGATTTAAGAAATGTTCTCATTTTATACTTCATTCTTTCGAGCAGAAATTGTATACAAAATATGTAATGAATGCAGAAGTTGAATCACAAGTCAGTATCAACCATTAAATTTGATAGAATTTTGGGCTGTCTCATAACATCAAATCTCAGGAGTAGAAATAGGAATGTGTTGTGTCAGATTCCAAGAATGAAGCCTAAAAAATTAGTAAGTGGTTTGCCAATGCTTAATCTGTAGAGATGTTGGTCCCATTGTTAAATTCATAGCGATCTTTCATTAGGACATCCAGACAAACAGGTTTTAGGTCATTGGAATGAGTAAATCAAGCTCTTACTGATTACTAAAGACACTCCCAAATTAGTTGGCAATGTACAAATTGGCAGAATGCAATGTGCTCAGGAATTTTCACATCTCACAATGATAACTTGGAAGAAAGTTTTCTCTGCTAAAAAAGGCATTTCTCAACTGCAGAGGACTTGATAATAGTAAGATTAAACGAGAACGTACCAGTTTGAAGTTTGATCTTGATTTTATGAGGAGTTACGTTGGTGATTACGTGAAGAATCCCGCCAGTGCGCATGCGCGTCAATCTTCAAAGCAGTGGTATGAAATCACAAATAACAATTACCGAAGTGACATAGTAAGACGAGTGACTCGAGAACTACCAGATGACCTTTATGAGAGAGGGTTGGGCGTGGAGGGCACGTAATCACCAACGTAACTCCTCATAAAATCAAGATCAAACTTCAAACTGGTAAGTTCTCGTTTAATCTTACTATTTTACTTCGGAGTCACGTGAGTGATTCCGTGAAGAGTTTGAAGCTTTGTCATTTCATGCCACAGATCCAAATCTCGGCGTCTCACTGCATCAATTGACTCAGGATGAGTGAATAATCATAAAATGCATTAAGCATGACATTGATTCAAATGTATTAATGGTTTACATTAATAAAGAAATCAATAGCAACCCCTGTATCTCAGGGGAGGTGAAAGTGGACGCAAAACAGAAAACCCCGGGTCAGTAACCGGCCTATGGTAAAATATATATTTTTGAAATCAATTCAGTTGACCATCCTGCGGTCGCGAGGATTTGGTCGATGGGAATGTCCATTGCCCTGGCCACTGACGTTGATGCTGCCCTGGTGGAATGAATTATACAATCAATGGTGTTAATACCTGCATAAACCAGAACCTGCTGCAGCTACCTTGAAATAGTCTGAACCAACCTTCCCTTGTGTAGTTCTTTGTCACTTAATAAACTATAAACAAGGTCACTAGGGGCGCTGCACTGACAGCAGCCTCTGCCTGCAGCCCGTTTGTTTTTCCATCTTTTTTTAAATTTTTAGTCAGTTTAAAGTTTGTTTTTGGGGGCGTCTTTAACTTTTATATGTGCAGGAGGGGGGAAGGGTAAGGGGGAAACTAACTCCCAGTCGCTTCCTGGTGGGGACGAAACTATTCCTCCGAGTCGCATCCTCGCCTCCCACCTCACGGCCTACCTCCTGGTTCGCAGCGGCCTTTCCTGCCGAGGACCGGGAACTGGACCAGAGCTGCAATAGCGGCGGCATGGTGCAGAAGTCACCGTGGAGCGGGCGATGCCTACCTGGGTTGCCGTTTGGAGCTCCGCAGCGTTGGGCTGCTCGTCCGACACCGTGGAGCACTGGTTTGGAGTGCTTTCAATGCGGGTGGCGCTGAACAACTCCGTGGAGTCCTGGGGCCCTTTGCTGAGGGCTGCCAGTGTTGTATCTCCACCCGGCGCTGCCTGCGGACTTTTGGAACCGCGGACTCCAGTAGGAGGGGGCCGGCACAGGGTCCAGGCCGCTGAGGACATACCCCAGCCCCGACGTTGGACTTACATCACCCTGGCGAGGGGGCCTGAACATCGGGCCGCCCGTAGCGGCGACTGCGGAGGGCTCGGGGAGGCCCTGACCATGGGTGAACAGTGGGGAACATCAGGGGAAGAGACTGACTTTGGTGCCTTGCCTCACAGTGGGAAACTTTGATCCTGCTGTGTGGGGATGTTTTATGTTGAATTCTATCTACTCTATGTTGTGCTCTTTATTTTTTACTGTATAGCTGTATGGTGATTTCATTTCACTGTGCCAATTGGCACACGTGATAAATAAATGTATCTTGATTCCACACTTCTTAGGATTCTGGTGGCCTTGATATAATATAGCAAGCCTGCCCTCCCACATAACCATATAACCATATAACCATATAACAATTACAGCACGGAAACAGGCCATCTCGGCCCTTCAAGTCCGTGCCGAACAACTTTTTTCCCTTAGTCCCACCTGCCTGCACTCATACCATAACCCTCCACACCCTTCTCATCCATATGCCTATCCAATTTATTTTTAAATGATACCAACGAACCTGCCGCCACCACTTCCACTGGAAGCTCATTCCACACCGCTACCACTCTCTGAGTAAAGAAGTTCCCCCTCATGTTACCCCTAAACCTCTGTCCCTTAATTCTAAAGTCATGTCCTCTTGTTTGAATCTTCCCTATTCTCAAAGGGAAAAGCTTGTCCACATCAACTCTGTCTATCCCTCTCATCATTTTAAAGACCTCTATCAAGTCCCCCCTTAACCTTCTGCGCTCCAGAGAATAAAGACCTAACTTATTCAACCTATCTCTGTAACTTAGCTGTTGAAACCCAAGCAACATTCTAGTAAATCTCCTCTGTACCCTCTCTATTTTGTTGACATCCTTCCTATAATTGGGCGACCAAAATTGTACACCATACTCCAGATTTGGTCACACCAATGCCTTGTACAATTTTAACATTACATCCCAGCTTCTATACTCAATGCTCTGATTTATAAAGGCCAGCATACCAAAAGCTTTCTTTACCACCCTATCTATATGAGATTCCACCTTCAAGGAACTATGCACGGTTATTCCCAGATCCCTCTGTTCAACTGTATTCTTCAATTCCCTACCGTTTACCATGTACGTCCTATGTTGATTTGTCCTGCCAAGGTGTAGCACCTCACATTTATCAGCATTAAACTCCATCTGCCATCTTTCAGCCCATTTTTCCAACTGACCTAAATCACTCTGTAGACTTTGGAAATCCTCTTCATTATCCACAACACCCCCTATCTTGGTATCATCTGCATACCTACTAATCCAATTTACCACCCCTTCATCCAGATCATTGATGTACATGACAAACAACAAAGGACCCAACACAGATCCCTGAGGCACCCCACTAGTCACCTGCCTCCAACCCGACAAACAGCCATCCACCATTACCCTCTGGCTTCTCCCATTCAGCCACTGTTGAATCCATCTTGCTATTCCTACATTTATACTCAACAGTTGAACCTTCTTAACCAACCTTCCATGAGGAACCTTGTCCATATACTGAAGTCCATATAGACAACATCCACTGCTTTACCCTCGTCAATTTCCCTAGTAACCTCTTCAAAAAATTCAAGAAGATTAGTCAAACATGACCTTCCAGGCATAAATCCATGTTGACTGTTCCTAATTAGACCCTCTTTATCCAGATACTTATATATATTATCACTAAGTATCTTTTCCATTATTTTGCCCACCACTGAAGTCAAACTAACCGGTCTATAATTGCTAGGTTTACTTTTAGAACCCTTTTTAAACAATGGAACAACACGCGCAGTACGCCAATCCTCGGGGACTATTCCCGTTTCTAATGACATTTGAAATATTTCTGTCATAGCCCCGGCTATTTCTACACTAACTTCCCTCAATGTCCTAGGGAATATCCTGTCAGGACCTGGAGACTTATCCACTTATATTTTTTTCAAAAGTGCCAGTACTTCTTTTACTTTGAAACTCATAGTATCCATGGCTACTCTACTAGTTTCCCTTACCTCACATACTTCAATATCCTTCTCCTTGGTGAATACCGAAGAAAATAAATTGTTCAATATCTCCCCCATCTCTTTTGGCTCTGCAGATAGCTGTCCACTCGGTCTCTCCAATGGACCAATTTTATCCCTTGTTATCCTTTTGCTATTAATATAGCTGTAGAAACCCTTTGGATTTACTTTCACCTTACTTGCCAAAGCAACCTCATATCTTCTTTTAGCTTTTCTAATTTCTTTCTTAAGATTCTTTTTACATTCCTTATACTCCTCAAGCACCTCATTTACTTCATGCTGCCTATAATTATTGTAGATCTCCCTCTTTTTCCGAACAAGATGTCCAATTTCCCTTGAAAACCAGGGCTCTTTCCAATTTTTACTGGTTCCTTTCAACCGAACAGGAACATAAAGATTTTGTACTCTTAAAATTTCCCCTTTAAATGTCTTCCATTTCTCCTCTACATCTTTCCCATAAAACAAAATGTCCCAGTTCACTCCTTTTAAATCATCTCGCATCTCGTTAAAGTTAGCCTTTCTCCAATCAAAAATCTCAACCCTAGGCCCAGTTCTGTCCTTCTCCATAATTATATTGAAACTAATGGTATTGTGATCACTGGACCCGAAGTGCTCCCCTACGCATACCTTCGCCACCTGTCCCATCTCATTTCCTAACAGGAGGTCCAGCACTGCCCCTCCTCTAGTAGGCACCTCTATGTATTGCTGCAAAAAATTATCCTGCACACATTTTACAAACTCCAAACCATCCAGCCCATACATAGACTTGAGTCCGTGGGGTATCTGAAAATAATCTTAAATCCTGCCACCCTGGTCTGCTCTGCTTGTGTAGATCAGAATGTAAAATGTAATGGCACCTGCAGCCAATTCCATCCTATCTAGCCACAGCGTTTGCAATGTTTGCCCTTGTTGTGCTGATATTAGTGTCATGATGAAGGATGTAGCTGGAACTCCCCTGGTGAAGTAATGTTAACACATTTTCAATATCCAAACTGCATATTCTTGTAGTGGGAGAACTTGTGTCAAGATCTCTTTTACAACTCGATATCCGGGGTTGAACCTGACAGAGTGGTTCACATTTGTTGCAGCTGTAGTGGCTCTATAACTGAATTATTGTCAAAGACCATTTAAAGATGAACTGGAAGACATCAGTTAATCTGTACCGTATTAAATGTAACATTAACATTTAAACAAAACCGCTTCCAATCCTCTCAATAGGAATGTACTGCTTTTCTGGGTGCTATCCCTGCACTCTGTAGTGAGCACATCCATGGCTTGATGTGACAACCTGAGCTATAAGTTAATCCATTCAGAATGTGTATGTCAATAATTGTTTTGTTATGCAGAGGCCGGTTTCCTAAACCACATTTCGAACCAGCAAAGTTTTTATTTTTTAGAAATAACCGTATACCGTTGTATTATTATGCCTGACAAAACAGGAAACATGGCTGTTTATCCAGTCAGACAGGCAAAACCTAAAGCAAGGTCTTGCTGACTGTTTTAAGATCCAACTGATAAGGCAAAATGGAGGAAGACATAAAAGCGCATTCCTTTTTGTAGCGAGAGTGTATTTCTCTGCACTGTTCTGCCACATATTTTTGCAATCAGCGAATAAACATGAAACCAACATGTCGATATTCAATGTAGCATTGAACCATACTTTCATAAAACTTTGAGATCCAATACCTATTCTGTGTTGTCATCGATCTGAACTGGATGATACACCAGTGGCAAAGGAGATTAGGTAAATTATTACAGGATACTTTTACTTGATTGTCATGTGACTAACATATGCCACCATCGTAGTGTAGCAACTTGAAGTTGAGCATGTAGATTATGTATATTTGCTCAATAGCCCCTTACTCATGGGGTGCATATAGTGTATATATTTAGTTGATACCAATAACTGAATAATTGGTAACTCATGCAAATCTCCACTACCTCCAACTAGAGATAGTATTCGGAACTTCTCACCTTAGAGCCCTTAGCATCAGTTTGTAATAACTGAATTTGTCCGACCAAACTACTGGAGCAATGCTGAATACTGTTTGTTCATCATTGCGACTGAGGTAGCTTCAGCTGATAATAGCATAAGGTTGTTAACAATGGTCTACATGTCCTTTGAGAAGTTGCTTCTTTGCATGATATCAGTTCCTTGATTTGCACAGCTGGAACACAGCTACTATATTGCCAATTACTCTTGATGAAATAGAGGTCAGTTTTATAACAGATTGCTATTAACTCCAATCTCTTGCCACAGGGCGGAGTCATGGGCTAATTAATAGATAAAGGTAAATCACAATGACCAACAAACAGTTTATCCCATTCCGCAATGTTTTACTGTTATTAATACAGTTATATTGTCTTTGATAACCTCTGTAATGGGAACTGCATAGAATGGATCTTTGAGACCCTTATGAATCAGTTGTCAGTAAGGAAAATAAGTTTTCATATTCGGAAAGTTCATATGCCCGACACTCTCAACTGTCAATAAACAGGCCACTCCTGCCTTATTCCTTTTTTTAAATAAAATTTTTAATAGAAGTAAATACATGATAAAAAACATTTTGTTTGTTGTAGTCATACATTATTAATATTGTTTGTATTATCAATTGTATAATAATTGTACTTCTATATATTTTTTAAATTTTTATATAGATAGAAAATAATAGAGAGGGAGAGAAAAGAAATCAAAAAATTAAAAGAGAATGGGGGTCCAATTGGATATTGACAACTTCCGAAATTATCTTAACAATTTCCGTCCAAAAATTATTAATTTTTATACAACTTACAAATGTGTGTGTTGTATAAAAATTAATAATTTTTGGACGGAAAATTTTAAGATAATTTCAGAAGTTGTCAATATTCAATTGCACCCCGATTCAAAACTAATAATATTAGGAATACTAGAACAAAATCAAATATTTACAACAAGCCAAAGAAACTTTGTTGATTATAGTTTAATAACTGGGAAAAAATTAATATTAACATTTTGGACTCTGAATGCTGCCATTTTTCACAAATAGGAGATACGCTTGGGAAAATTCTATTTAATTTTGTTTTTGAATAGTGCAATCTATGTAATACTTTAAATTGTATTGAAGAGTGTCTAGCATTTAATGAACAGTCATGTATATGTTGTAAGCTTTCCTCCCATATTCCTGGCCTTATTGCTTGGCCTAGTTCATTTTCCCATGATTGCCTATATATTTCCGTCGTGGTTGCGTCATTATCTAATAGGATATTATAAATATAAAATATCAAATTTTCTGTGTTAGGATGTTTATTCAAACATTCATCAAGAATTTCTGTCTTTCTATTTCTATAGTCCTGTGTATTTGGTTTAGCATAGTCTCTATGTTGTAGGTATCTAAAGTAGTCATTTGAGTGAAGCCCATAAATTTGTTGTAATTCCTGATATGAGAGGAATGTACCTTTCCTTTGTAATTCCGTGATTTTTCCATTGTAAAAAACCTTTATCCATCAATGAGGGTTTAAATGTAGGGTTGTTTACAATGGGAAGAAGTAGTGGTATCCAATTTTAGTGTATTTTTTAATTGTTTCCAAATGCGTATTCCACTATATATTATGGGGTTTTCCCTATAGGTTTTTTTGCTTAATTTAGTAATAGCAAATAAGATCGACCCAATTTCAAAAGGTAAACAGTCTTCCTTTTCCATTTTTAACCAATCTGGTTGTTGGTCCAGTTCTTCCAACCAAAAATTCATATTTTTAATGTTAACTGCCCAAAAATAGATCATAAAATTCGGTAGGGCTAAACCTCCATTTATTTTTGATTTACATGTGCTTTTTATTTATTTTGTGGTTCTTATAATCCCAGATAAAATTGGTGACTATAGAGTCAACCTGTTTAAAAAAAGTTTTTGGGAGATATATCGGGATTAATTGAAATAATTGCGGGAGAAAAATCATTTTTATTGCATTAATTCTACCAAACATTGAGATAGGTAATGTTTTCCAATGTAAAATATTCTTATATAATTTGTCCAATAAAGGCGGAAAGTTAAATTTAAATAAAGAAGTATATGTTTTTGTTACATAAATTCCAAGTTATTTAAATTTTTCATTTATTATTTTAAAAGGAAATTGTTGTAATATATGTGGGTTACTTTCCAGTATTGGCATGATTTCACTATTATTCCAATTAATTCTGTATCCTGAAAATGAGCCATATTGAGTTATTAAATTTAATAAGTTTGGGATACTAACTTCAGGTTTTGTAAAGTAAATTAATACATCATCTGCATATAAGGACATTTTATTCTCAGTATCTTTAGTGTTATACCCATATATTTCAGGATGGGACCTCACGCTTTCTGCTAATGGTTCTATTGTGAGTGAGAATAATAGCGGGGATAATGGACATCCTTGTCTACAGCCTCTAGATAAATTAAATTTAGCTGATACATTTGATTTGTCGATATTCTAGCTGTTGGGTAAGTATATAAAAGTTTTACCCATGTACTAAACTTCTCGCCCAATTGAAACATTTTCATAACCGAAAATAAATAGGGCCATTCCACCTGGTCGAATGCTTTCTCAGCATCTAACGAAATAATTGCTAGATCTTTGTTAGTACTTCTTTTTGAGTATATAATATTGAATAATCGTCTCAGGTTATATGAAGAGTAGCATTTTGGTATAAATCCTGTTTGGTCACACTCCTGCCTTATTCCATTCGTGCTTTGCATGAGAAACCTGGCCTGGTTTCCGAACCTTACCTTCAAAGACAACCCTGACCATAATCCAAACTTGCTTGGAATGCTAGTACTGTGCCTCTAAGTAGATGTTTTTATCCTTTGTGTGTTGTGCAAACAAGTGTAAATATTACAACTTGTGAGTGGTGCACTTACCCATGTTTCGGAAGTGCCAGACCCACTTTGTTGAGTAGGGTTAGTAGTGTGCGTGGAACTTCTGCCCAGCTGTCATGCTGCCCCCAGCTCCAGTGAACCGCCTACTGCCGATGAGCACCTGGGGTGCATTCTGAACGATGAATCTTTACCCGTCGTTGGCCTTAATTTATTCGTCTGCCAGGTTTTCTCCCCTGTTGAATAGGCCTTACCTGAATAACAGACTCAGCGGCTGGCTCTCACATCCCCCTGTTGGCGCTGTGCACTGCCGGCACATATGTGCTCCATTATGTTCCATCGACCTCTTTAGAGCCTGGAGTCAGTTATATCTTGACCTTTCACACTCCCCTTCTCAGAGAGGGCAATTCGTAGGCAGCCCTAAACAGGTGCTGCTGCAGTCCGCAGGATACCTATGCTGATATGACCCCATTGGACCTGTACCTGAATAGAACATTCTGCTGGGATGACAACTTTGTTGTCAGGAAAAGGTATGTCTGACACGTGCCCTTCATCCCTTGGGGTATGCCCCATGGCCATACCCTGGCACTCGGCGTCAGCAGGATACTGACCCGTCTTGGTCTCCGCCTCCAACTGGGAGACCTGAAGCAGCTCTGTCAACTGGTGCTGCTGGTGCGGCCTGCAGAGATGGAATATCTGGCTCAACCTTACCATCAGAGCCGGGGTCAGAGCTAGGATGACCCATGGCACGTGCCTCATCATCCATGAGGGTGCTATCAAGCAGCTCTCTACTAAGTGCTGCTGGCACCTTTTGTTCAGGGTGGCACTGACACTCCTCCTGCTGGCGTGTGACCTGCTGTAGCACTGTATGTAGGTATGTTGCAAAACTTACCTTGAGCAGCGCTGCAGTTCTGCCGCTCCCCGTGTGCGCGACTTTGGCGCCTTTCAGAGGGGGGCGGGCTTAAAGTGCCATTTTTCCACAGGCAGGAAAAATCGATCCATGTTGGGCGATTTCGTTGCAGAAGAAAAATCGCTCCGACATTTCATGAATGCAGGTATTTTTAAATTAATCTAAATTATTTATTAACTAGAGTAATTTAAAAATCACCTTCAAAAGCCGTGAGCACCGACAACCGGAAGGATTTTGCGTAGGGGAGAAGAAAAGGTAAATAGTTTATTTTTATATTAAAAGTTGGTTTTTCGGGAGGCTTTAATAATATTTTTATGTTGCGAAATGGGGTCCCAAAAAATGTATGAACAAACAGTATTTTTCCTCCCGACTTCACCGCAAACCGCAACGTTCCAATCCACCGCATTCCACTAAAACCCACTCGCAAGTTGATTTAAATGGCCATTAATTTACAGGAATCAAACACTAAATTCCTTCCATATGGCCCAGAAATTCATGAAAATGAGATTTAAAAATTATGTTATATTGTGGATTATTGTGTGAATGTTATTTGGACAGTTAGGCAATTTTAAAAAAGTTTATCTTTTCTTAAGAAATGGATAGATGTTTAGATCTACTCATTGAATTCTGTAATTAGCTACAATTAGATAACTAACTAATTATATGCTTTAATTTCAGGTCATCCAAGTAAGATTGTTTCATATTTGTTTCAGAATGCTTCAATCTATAATAACTGAAAATTTCATAGAGTTCTCTTAATTTTTAAGAAAGTTATGGGCTTTTAACTGTTCCAGATCACAGCTTTTGAGTTAAGTCAATTGAAAAGCAATGGGGAACAAGATGCTAATTTCCGAGTATGAAAATGGCCATAACTTTCTTAATACTGAAGATATGAAAGTAAATTAGGTGTCAAATTAAACTTCTTTTTATGCTTTATCTGATGGGATAAATTGCAGACTTGATTTTTTTAAATCTCAAAATTTTGTAACATTGCTACTGTATGCAATAGTTGCTGCATTTGGGATAGTTGTCCAAACACACTATCCAGTCCAGGTGAGGAATCATCCCCCAACTCCGTGGGCCTATTATTTTGCTATCCAGCACCGGTGGGGAATCTTCCCAGACTCCGTGGGCCTAGCAGCCTTATGTGTTAGCTTGAGCAACCCTGTCCCAGGCATTTCCGGTGCCGCCTCTCATAGAGGCCGGCGCTTTTTGACATGAAACAGCCCTGTCCCAGGCGCTGTTGATGCGGCTCTCCCATAGGCCAGCAATGCCACAAATGAAACAGGCCTGTCCCAGGCGCTGCTGGCGTGGCTCTCCCATAGGCTGGTGCTTTAATACATGAAGCAGCCCTGTCAGGCGCGGCTGGCGCGGCCTGTCCCATAGGCCCGTGCTATTACAGTGTAGGCTCATTAATTCAAAATTTTAGTGTACAGCTTTACCTGTGACAGGTTAAACCAATTTAACCTTTCACAGCAACTTGTGCTAAGCAAAGAAAGAATTTCATTGTCAGGGATACATGACAATAAACTCTTTTGACTTTTGACTTTTGACTTTGAATTTAACTTTTGACTTTGACTTTAAAAACACTATAGTATACATGCAAACTTTTTTTATTTGAGAAAAACCCTTGCAGCCCGATTCACCTGAGTCCAATAGGGCTGAACGAGTCCTATCTTCCACCAATTTTACTCCCTGCCTGGGGACCAACGTCTGTGATCCGCTGATCGCACTGTCAGCGACTGGCGTTACTTACTTGCCACTCCACGGCATCCCCGCAGGCTGGAAGCCACTGACTGCCTTGTCAGCGGCTGCTTATCTCAAAACCCGATCTTTTGCCGGTTATCCGCTTCCACGGTCGAACCGGGGTTTCCCCACAGTCCATAGCCGGCTCACTTGTCGGGCTGTGAATCTGGCAGGAAAACCTCTGTGAAGAGAGGTTCCTGCTCGAAAAAACCCTGGTAAGTAAAAAGAACTTACCTTCTAGGTTTAACTTACCGCCGGCAGGAGCGCTACCCTGCCAGTCTGGTGCTTGCGCCAATGTAGCTGACGTACTGACGCGCATGAGCACTGGCGGAGTTCTTCACAGAATCACTCACGTGACTTCGAAGTAAAATTGCTCTGCCACACAAGAAGAGAGAAAAATTGAGTTCATCTTACTGTTCTGTATCCTTACAAAATAACTGGCTGGTGTTGATACAAATAGGAAACTGGTGATATATAATATGTTGACCAATATTGAATGCTGAAGACTGAAAGTATATTGAGTGATCATTTTTCAACACCACCATTCAGTCTGTGAGGGTGACCATGTGCTGTAGCTGCTTGTTACATGAAAATTCCATTCAGCTACAATCTGGTCTATCTAGCGGCCTTTCATCCTATTCCAAAGAAATCCAATATAAGATTGAGAAACAACACTGCAACACAATGAAATATTGAAAAGTTGGTCAAAAATCTGTACTGATAGCAATTTCAAAGTGAAAAAGTCTGCTCTTTCATCTGCAACTGTGTGGAAGTTTGGGTTTGCCATGGATGCATGCATAGGGTTCTGAACTTCCAATGGAAATGACTACAGGGTTTTTTCCCCACAGAATCTAGTCCAGATTAAATGGAGTTCTGTAGATACAAGGAACTGCAGATTCTAGTTTACATAAAAAGACCCCCACAAAAGTGCCAGAGTAACTCAGCGGGTAAGACTGCATCTCTGGCGAACATGGATAGGTGATATTTCGGGTCAGGGCCCTACTCCAGACTGATTGTAGGGGGACATTTAGATTAGTTTAGTTTAGTGATATGGCATGGAAATAGGCCCTTCGGCCCATGGAGTCCGCACCGACAAGCGATCCCCGCACATTAACACAATCCTACACACACTAGGGTCAATTTGCAATTATACTGAGCCAATTAATCTACAAACCTATCTGTCTTTGGAGGGTCTTTGGTGGAAGAGAACTGGAAGAAAAGATGGGCAGTACAAAATCTGGCAGGCAATAGGTTGATGCAGGTATGAAGAATGTTGTTAGAAAGAAGGTTGGACAAAGGCAGGGATGAAAAGAGAGAATACGTGAGACAAAAGGTTTGAAGAGTTATAAATTGTGAAGCTGGAGAAGGAATGTAGGCGCAAGTTCAGGTGATGTACCGGGGAAATGGGGGGGAGGGTGTTGCGGAGAAGAGTGGGGGATATAATGGAAGAAAGAAGAGGGTGGGGCTTTGTGGTTTAGTTTAGAGATACAGCATGCAAAGAGGCCCATCGGCCAACTGGGTCTCTGGTGCAGTAAGGTAACAACTCTACTGATGAAGCATTGTGCTGCCCATACAGTGTTGCAGCTGTGTGGTACAGGGCGATTGCACTTATTGAAATTGTAGAATTAATTGTCCATACCATTGGGTTGTAAGCTACCTGAGTTTTGACTTTTGAAAACTGAGTTCTGTCTCAGTGACTGAGTCTGAAGAAGGTTCTCGACCCAAAACGTCACCCATTCCTTCTCTCCAGCGATGCTGCCTGTCCCACTTAATTTTACTTCGGAGTCACGTGAGTGACTAGATACACGTGAGCAATGTGTCCGAGCAACGACTGACTGGCGGACGCGTCGCTCTTTCCAGCGGTAAGTTTAAATGCTCAGGTAAGTGTTCATAACTTAGCTGAGGTCGTTGCTCCCGGTTCAGGGTGTTTTGCTTACCTTTTCAGCATCGGACTTCGGAAGAACATGTCTAAAGTAAAGAGGCGAGCCTCGACAAAACCGGCTGCAGAAGGCCGCAGGACTACGGGCAGCGGGCGGCCGTCGAATTCGCCTTCAGGGCCGCTGGCAGAGCGGCTACTCCATGGGGGAGGAAAGCCACCAAAAAGTCTGTGAGGGCCCTGGACTCAGATGAGTCAGGCCAGGAGGTGAAAGATTCCCCTCCTTCAATGGGCAGCGTTATTGGCAGGCTGGCCCACATGGAGAACCTAGTGGAGAGGTTACTCCAGAACGATATGCTCCAAAGGACAGAGCTATCTGAGCCCGGGGATTACAGAGAACCCGAGGCAGAAGCACCAGTGTCAGGGCTGCAGAATATCTCCCTCTCTGATGAGGGGAGCATACGAGGTCAGTGTTATACTGACCCAGAGTACAGAGGTACAGTTGGGCATCATGCTTCATGGCATGAGGGGCAAACATCGGATGTACCCCCTATGGCATCCATATTTGCTATCCCTGCCCTAACAGGGGAACCATTGGAAAAAGAGCTCGCCATGAGCGTAAATTATCTGGCCTCCCATCAACTCCAAGACCAAACGATGGAGGATACAACTACCAATTATAATACTCTACTAAACTGTGCCTCACTCAGTGTCCCGGTTGTAAACCAATCTATCTGGGGACACATTAGAGGGAGCGTCACAGCCCAAGAGGTACTCAGCATGACACAATGGCGTCATGGCATCAATTGCCTCAGGAAGAATGCCATCTGTCCTGCTCTAAACCCTAAATTTGCTGGGCTGTGCAAGCCGGGGAATGTGCAACCTCCAAACAACTTGTTCAGAGAAGACCTGTCTAAACAGGTAAAAGAGCTGGATGAGGAGGCAAAAACCATTGGCCTTATGAAGGCACCTCCTAAGGTATCGTTTTTTCGGTGACTGTACCCCTATCCTCCTCTCCATACCAGACGGTTCACCGGATATGGTGGATGTGGTTCCGAGCAACAGGCACAGGGCCTTTTTTAGGGCAGGGCCCAAGGCGGGCCATGTTCAAGATGCAGGGATGGCATCCTCCAGCAGCCCTACCCCCCAGACCTCGGGGGCAGAAGCGGAGACCATACCGCTGGTAACCACTAAGGTAAGTGAGCCTGCGATGGATCAATTACATGTTGGGGGGAAATTGCCATTTTTCTTACATGAATGGCATTGGATAACATCTGACCCGTTTATGCTGCACAGTGTACAAGGTTTCCAAATTGAGTTCATTTCTGACTCGCCTCCACCCACTAAGTTTTCACAACAGGAGTGTATGAGTGCACAAGGAGAACTTGAGTTTTTGTTCAAGAAAGGGGCAATTGATAGGTCGTGTTGTGAGCCTCACCAGCCTCAACTGCTTTCCAGGGGATGTTATATGGCAAGCATTGACCTCAAAGATGATTACTATTCAGTGGCCATTCATGAGCAGCACATACATTTTTTGAAGTTCAACTGGATGGAGCAGTTGTGGCGGTTTAAAGCATTGCCTAATGGATTAACCTCAGCCCCAGACTATTCACTAAATTACTAAAACCAGTCCTGGGGCTACTCAGGGCACAGACTCATGTAGTCAAGGCATATTTGGATGACATCTTAGTCATTGGAAGGACTTTGGAATTAGCTGAATTGTCTGTGTCAGTTACAAAACTCTTTTTTTTTCAGAAACTGGGGTTCTTAATCCATCCAGTTAAGTCTAAATTGGTACCATCTACGATAATAGACTATTTGGGATTCACCATTAACTCAGTACACATGTCAGTGACTCTATTCAGGGCAAGCAATTAGAGTTAATTGAAGCCTGCAGGAAACTCATTGTTAATAATCAACCTTCTATTAGACATGTGGCTAGTATAATTGGAAAATTAGTGGTGGCTTTCACAGCTGCTCAGTTCGAGCCTTTGCACTACCAAAACTTACAGTGTGCAAAGGAACAGGCACTCAAGTTTCATAGAGGTCATTTCGATAGACACATGCAATTGCCAGCTGAAGCCCTGGCTGAGTTACAATGGTGGGTTACCAATATTCAGTATTGTTCTAGTACTATTTTAGTCGATACACCAGCAGTTATCCTGCAGACTGCAGACTGATGCCAGTGTGCTAGGATGGGGTGCTATCGATACTGTCTCAAGCTGCGGTGGCAGATGGGATCTGCAGGAATAATTGATGCTTCAGTCACACGGTATTAACTACTTAGAGTTGTTGGGAGCACTCTGTGGGTTAAAGGTTTTATGTACCAACATGCATCATGTGCATGTCCAACTTCAGATTGACAACACTACTACATTAATCACATGGGTGGAAGTAAGTCTGTATCCTGTGATAAATTGTCTAATCTCATCTGGCACTGGTGTATTGTGCGAAACATCTGGGTTTCAGCTATCTATTTACCAGGTAGATATAACATGGTGGCGGACAGCAGGTCATGAGAGTTCAATGACAACAAAGAATGGATGTTAAATCATGAAGTGTTTAATGACATTGTCCTTCGTATTGTGTACCGGACATTGATCTGTTTTCTTAATCATCAGTTGCCAATTTATGTGTCATGGGAGCGGGAGCCAGACCCAGGGGCAGTAGCAGTAGATGCATTCTCGCTACTCTGGGGTGGGAAATTTGTGTATGTTTTTTCCCCATTCTGCCTCATTAGTCAATGTTTGGCCAAAATTGAGCAAGACTCCGCCTCTGACATATTGGTAGTGCCAGACTGGCCTACTCAGCATTGGTTCCCTCTGGTTCAAGCTTTAATCACACAGCCTTTTATGTCAGTGCCCAAGAGCAGAAATCTGCTGGTACACCGGCAGGGGAAAGCCACCCTCTTCATGACCGTATAAATGTATTGGTTTGCAGATTCTGAGGAGACCGTTCCTGGGGCTCGAGCTTTCAGAGCGTACGATAGATGTCATCACTGCGGCCTGGAGGAAGAACACACAAAAAACAGTACATCACTCACATAAGGAAATGGGAGATGCACTGTTCCCGCTCTAATATTTCGTATGACACAGCTTCGATTACAGACTTTTTCATGACAACAAGCTCAGTTACAGTGCCATTAACAGTGTCTGGAGAGCTTTGACAAAATTATTTATGGCTGGGGTCAGCGAACTACATGGTAGGGTCTCACCCTTTAGTTACCAAGTTTATGATGGCATTTTTAACTCCACTCCCCCTAGGCACAGGTACACACATATATGGGAAGTGAGCGTCATTCTCACGCTGCTCCGTCAGTGGGCACCAGCTTCATCTCTCTTTGTGCCATATCTTACACTCAAAGTAGTCATGCTCATGGCGCTGACCTCAGCACAGCGGGTCCAGGCATCACAAAAACTCAGACTGGACAGTCTGGGTACATCTTGTAATAATATCACCTTTTTCATTCATGACCTTGTTAAGCAGAGCAGGCCAGGGATACAGGAGCTCAAATTGAGTTTATGGCATACCCCTTAGATCCACGATTGTGTGTAGTGTCACACATTCTTCAATACATAAAGGTCACAAAGGGACTGAGAGACTCGGAACTCTCCTTTGTTAGTTATATCAAACCTCATAAAAAGGTTACAGTGCAGACCATCTCTAGATAGATTAAACAGGTTCTGGCACATGCAGGAGTGGACACTGACACTTTTAAACCTCATTCCACCAGGGCTGCATCGATATCAGCAGCAAAGGATATGGCCGTCCCTCTTGACCACATTTTAGCGGCTGTGGGATGGTCGAATGAGCGGACGTACCAAAGGTTTTATAATAAGCCTATTGCCAGACCGGGGATTTTTGCTGATTCTGTTTTAAGTTCTGTTTTACAGTTTCCCCCTGGGTGAGAGGGGTAACTGTTAATTTATTTTGTTATTAAAGCATCAGTTTTGTTTAACCATGTCATGTTTGAATGCATTAATATTTCTCACTCGTCCTGGTCAATTGATGCAGTTGTGACGCATGGACTCGGTCCTCGGCATGAAATCACAGAGCTTCAAAATCTTCACGTAGTCACTCACATGACTCCGAAGTAAAATAGTAAGATTAAACAAGAACTTACCAGTTAGAAGTTTGATCGTTATTTTATGAGTTACAATGAGCGATTACGTGCCCTCCGCTTCCTACCCTCATAACATAACATTCTTTCTGTAAGTTCTAGTCAACTCTAATCTTACTATTTTAGTTCAACAACTCTTTTTCTGTGATTTCACACTGCTGCTTTAAAGTTTGACATGCATGCGTGGGGATGGCCTTCTTCATGTAATCGCTCATCGTAACTCCTCATAAAATAACGATCAAACCTCAAACTGGTAAGTTTTCATTTAATCTTACTATTATTCCATCATGTTGTGTCTATTTTCTGTCTCATTGATTATTGATTTCAGTGGAGAAGAAGTTACAGGAAACTTACCTGTTATGATTTAATGGAACTAATTTAAGTGCATTTAATTGTTTTACGTTTTGCCTTTATATCTGAGGAGTTATCACTGTTTGCATGTTTTCACGTTAGAACTTTATTTTAAAAAATAGGTTTAACTTTTATCACTTTGAATGTTCTTAAATGCTTGTAAATGTCAGTGATCTTCATTATTATTTAACAAGTAACTATTTCTTATCAGTCCAGAATTTTACAAATATGGTTCATAGCTCTCACTTCTCATACATTTACCTTGAATATCAATGGAAAGGCCGGTTGCTCCACATGCAATATCAGGGACAAAGGACCATACTTTGCCCTCTGCCTGAACTCTTCACTGGTGGTATCCACAACATTATCTGGATGCAAAGCTTGCTTACCCTCAGAACCAAGAGGCATTGGGCGTAGTGGAGCAGATTCCCAGCAACAAGTAGGCCTCAGGCACCACACAGCTGGAGCTCCAGCCATAGCATCCTTCAAAAGTGTTTGATTGCTCACAGTTGCTCATTGTGTTTTATTTTTTAACATTTTAAGGTAAGAACAGAGCAACACGGGGGGTTGTCTGGTGAGCAGCATAGCAAATGGCTTTGCAGAATGTTTAGATCATTGAATGGTTCCCTTTTTAGCTGCAGATTTAGTATATAACCAGTGGGGATAGTTAATTTATAGATATTCATTTTACTAAATAAGCCATTAAGAAAATTAATGATCAAGTATTTTTCACTGAGAAATAAATTTCACTGCATCATAAATTCTCATGGACAAGGTGATTTCCAAATGGAAGAAACTACTGCCATAATCAATCATAAGAATTTACATCATAATCCAAAAACAATGTTCATATTTTAAGGTCAAGTGCAATTCTTTCTAATCTTTCTCTTGACGATATGCATTTCTTTAAAATTGTGTAAAACATGCAACAAAAAAAATTTAAGGTCTAATTTTCTCATGAGATCACAATGAGTAATATCACAGTTATCTACGACTGTTTACTATTTTCCTTTCTCCCTGCCCTGATGGTTTCTGCTCTGTTGGATTCCCTGGTGATAAGATGACCTTTCCATGGGATTCTGGAAGGAAACTCACACAATTAATTTTGACCTTTTCAACTCAGTGGATTTGGTTAGGGTCCCAAATGTCACCATGGTATTCATGGCAGAAATGGAAATGCTATTTAATTGTAGCCTAATCAAGATGTTCTCTTTAATATTAACATATTGCAGTGATTAATAATATTCCATTTCGGAATAAATCAGAATTCTGATTTAATTCAGCCCACTGAATTCCACAAGTTATTTCCATGGGTTGAGTTAAAAAATTCCATTAAGTTACCAAGATCCGAAAATAACCTCAGTTTTTTTTTAAATATCTTTATTTATTAGCGGTACTGTAAGTTACATCAGTGTACATCCCTTGTATTGTATTACAGTCATTGTACCCCTTAGTTATTTTTGTTTTGTTTTGTAGAACAATACTGTTTAGAAATTGCAAGTGTTCTCTACAAATTGGGCTTATAAAATGTGACATTATATGCAGTGTTCTGACTTGATCTGTATTGATCACAAAGCTATATTAAGAAGAGACAACAATAAGCCACACTGGAAATCAAATATGTACTTTCTTTTCCCGCTAAACTGTAACTTTTCACAGAAATGGTCAATCAAAACAAACTGTTAAGCCTGAGGAAATACAAAGTTTCCCAAGTGATTTCTACATTAAAGGGTTCAGTGAAAATAAAACAGGGTTAATCAGGAGATTTCTCCGTCATTCAACTTGGTGAGGCTTAGGCAATCTTACAAGATCATTACAAATGATGAGGACAGTTGACCCACTTTAAAACATTTGCCTGATGAGCTAAATGGTTCTTAAGTAATTCCTGACTTTTTCCACAGTACTTCCACTATTCTATTTAAAAAACAATCCTTTCCTTTAAACCGCATTGGGTGAAAGGGACTATTATAAACTTAATCTTTCCTAATCCTTTATTCACCATTTTCATTCGTCTCCCCAGCCCATTAACTATGTTCATCACCCTTACTTACCTGATTCCATCTGTCCATCACTCACCAACCTGGACACACTGAAGCAGAGCCATTGTCGTGCCACTGCCGATTGGAATCCATGATGATATATGTATTTTTACTTTTATTTCTATTTATTTTTTACCGCACACTGAATGGACACTGGTTGAGCAACGTTTTTTCGTTTCCTCTGGGTATGTAAGTACTCAGGAAAATGATAATAAAGATTTTCAATTTCAATTTCAATTCACATACCTATCAACTTGGATTTCTACTGCCTTGACTCAACTTTCCTATCCCCTTTCCCACCTGGTTCCGTGTGTTCATCATCCCTTTCTTACCTCATTCCACTTACTATCTACCAGCCACTATCTCTCTGTAGCGGCAGATTTTCATATCTTTCGAGAAATTAACCCCCTAGCCGCTAAATGGATGAGCATGGTTAAAGGGGGGTCTTCGAAATGCATGTGAGCTCACACACAGAGACCTTCAGAGCTTCTTCGCAGATAAGTCTTCAAAAGCATAGTCCTTTGATTAATAAATGCTTTATTGTTGATAGAAAACAGTAAGATACATCCAAACTTCTTCCGACGTTACTGCAAACTTCATTGAACTCCAGCTTATTACTTTAAACATTAGAAAACTCCTCGTGTCTCCATAAAGGCCCTGTCTCACGGTGCGAGTTGACCCATGAGTGACCCAGAGTGACAGACTCGTGGTTGTGTACGATATTCCAAGTTGATGTTCAAGTGTTTGAGGCGAGTTCCCACGGGTATGGTAAGTTTGCTGTTTACTTGTACTTTCTGCGATGTTCCGAGTTCGTCTCCAGAGTTACCAAGTTCCCCTCCCGTTTGCTCTTGAGTTACCAAGTTCCTCTCCCGCTCAGGGCGTGTGTTGTTGCTGCAGTCCGGGATTCGCATTTAAAGCACTCGGTTATCTTCAGCAGTTCAGGCGAGGACAGGTTTGGGGGGGGGGGGGGGGGGCGAGGGATGGTGGAATTGGGAGAAGGCAAAGACTATGAGTGGGGAGGAGTGAGAGGGGGGCTAGGAATGGCATCTGCGAAACGGGTAGTCAACCTTTAGGGTCCCGGCCCGAAACATCCCTATACATTTTATGATTTCCCTCCAAAGATGCAGTCTCCCGTGGTTTGTTTGCACAACTCTCTTCTCTCTCTCTCCCAATATTGGGGGGGGGGGGGGGGGGGGGGACGACAAGATAGTTTAAATGGACCTTACCCCCACTTCATGCTTCTGTTGCGCATAATTCAACAGTAAAACCTCTCTTCCCCTTACCCAGCGACGCCCGATTCGTCGCAGCCCCAAAAGTTCACATCGACGAGGGAAGAATGAGCGGGGAGTCTGAAGAAGGGTACCGACCCGAAACATCACCCATTCCTTCTCTCCAGAGGCGATGCCTGTCCCTCTGAGTTACTCCAGCATGTTTGTGTCTATCGTCGGTGTAAACCAGCATCTGCAGCTCCTTCCTACACACGGACAGTGAAGTGCCTCGGCCAAATTAGGAACATTAGGATTCTCTGATGTGAAGGTAGTCTGGTTTGCGTTTCTTACACTTGATCATATCCGAAACTAAAGTATAGATAGACACAAAATGCTTGAGTAACTCGGCGGGACAGGCCGCATCTCTGGAGAGAAGGAATGGGTGGCGTTTTGGGTAAGTCTGAAGAAGGGTCTCGACTCCATTCCCTCTCTCCAGAGATGCTGCCTGGTCCGCTGAGTTACTCCAGCATTTTGTGTCTATTAAAGAGTTCCCACGGTAGACGCACGAATCACTAAACTTAACGCACGGGCCACTACAATATAACTCTGAGTTTAAATGTTTCAATTTTAAACTTGACCACGAAATTTGACCCGTAGAAAAAGTCAAACATGTTTGACTTTTTTCACGAGTTCACAAGTTTCACAGGTACCTGCCGTTAGCGTCACGAGTGGACAAGTTGATCGCGCGAGTTCCGACGTTCCCGCTAAGTTGGCTGTACGTGATCACCAGGAGTGAAAACTCGGGGTCACTCATTGGCCAACTCGCACCGTGAGACAGGGGTTTAACACTTCACATGATCTCCTTTATGGCCCGCATGGTCAAAGGGTTAACCTTCTCCATACTCGTTCCAAACTACACTAAAAATTAAACTTCTGCGCAAGCATCTTAGCTCCAAACATGCCCAAAAACATGTCATAAATCCCACCCACAATATAACGGCAGTCTAAAATTTAAAGGCACATGCCATCATCAATGACATGCAAAACAGGCCAAATGGCCACTACATACCGGCCCCTAAATTTCTGAGTGTATTACGAGGCAATTACTAATAAACATTAAAAAAAAGTGGCCATAAAAGCTTAACATATCCTGATTGCGGATATATATAGTGCAAGCTATTTTTTCCTGGTTAGTATAGTGTTTAGTATCCCCGCCTATCACGCAGTAGACGGGGGTTCAATTTCTCGACGGGGAGCCATGGGTTCAACTCCCGCTTGGGGAGGTCCAGGACAAGGGGTCACAGCTTAAGAATAAGGGGAAAATCCTTTAGGATTGAGATGAGAAGGACTTTTTTCACACACAGAGTGGTGGGTCTCTGGAACTCTCTGCCACAGAGGGTAGTTGAGGCCAGTTCAATGGCTATATTTAAGAGGGAGTTAGATGTGGCCCTTGTGGCTAAGGGGGTCAGAGGGTATGGAGAGAAGGCAG
Source organism: Raja brachyura (assembly GCA_963514005.1). Next base: position 98,908,208 of record OY740784.1, on the reverse strand, counting down.
GTACGGGATACTGAGTTGGATGATTAGCCATGATCATATTGAATGGCGGTGCAGGCTCGAAGGGCCGAATGGCTTACTCCTGCACCTAATTTTTATGTTTCTATGTTTCAAAAGCAAAAGGTTCGGGAGTTGAACCCATGGCTCCCCGTCGAGAAATTGAACCCCCGTCTACTGCGTGATAGGCGGGGATACTAAACACTATACTAACGAGGAAAAAATAGCATGCACTATATATCCGCAATCGGGATTCTTCATTGACTCTTCCATCTTCACTTTCGCCTTCTAGAAGCAAGCACAATTTGGTTATTAATCTTCTTAAAACAGTGGTTTTAGTTCAAATCGTATTGTGCATTCCTAACCCTTACAATCAGACATGATACCCAATATATAGTCCAAAACATAACAATCCAAAGCTTTGATACGTCTTCCTCCATGTCCGATCAACTCATGAATGTATTGTAACAGCAATGTTGAAGTGTGAAAATCCTTCAAAAGAATAACAGGATCTTAACAATAAAATTCACAGTTAAGTTTGTTTTAATGTCTGGATCATTAGCAGAGATTTCAAATCCCAGCTCAAACTTTGGCCATTCTCTGTCTGGCTTGCAGAGAGATTTTAGTTCATCGATCCATCTCTTTTCGCTTAAGAAACAGTTCACTGTCAGTTCTATGGAAACTTCATTCATAGAATTTTCTTCTGTGTTAACATATTTCAGTTGTACAACATTAGTAACTCCCAATGCTCTTTCCATCGGCAGATTGTCTCTGTCCAAATCCAACTCTCTGGTTTCTTTGGCTCTATCATCTAGTGGAATGCTTTCACAATTGTCACTGTTCCACTTAGAAAATGTGAATCCTCCCTTATTGCAAAGAGAAGTCAGATGTTCTACTGGTAGAATTGCTTCCTGCTCAGTAGGCATGGATTATAAGCAATCATCCTTGTAGAAATTATGCTTCAAAGAGATTCTTACATCATGAAATTTAGTATTCTCTTCAAACTTGCGTTTCAAATTCTGGGTACGTTGCTCTGCTATATGACAATTATTCGGTAGATTAACACTTTCTTGTTTGAAAGGTAACATCTCCAAGTTTGCGGATGACACGAAGCTGGGGGGGCAGTGTTAGCTGCGAGGAGGATGCTAGGAGGCTGCAAGGTTACTTGGATAGGTTGGGCGAGTGGGCAAATGCATGGCAGATGCCGTATAATGTGGATAAATGTGAGGTTATCCACTTTGGTGGCAAAAACAGGAAAGTAGACTATTATTTGAATGGTGGTCGATTAGGAAAAGGGGAGGTGCAACGAGACCTGGGTGTCATGGTACACCAGTCATTGAAAGTAGGCATGCAGGTGCAGCAGGCAGTGAAGAAAGCGAATGGTAGATTGAGTAGATTGAGCTCAATTAGTAGATTGAGTGGGGATCTTATAGAAACATACAAACTTCTTAAGGGATTGGACAGGCTAGATGCAGGAAAATTGTTCCCGATGTTGGGGAAGTCCAGAACAAGGGGTCACTGTTTAAGGATAAGGGGGAAGTCTTTTAGGACCGAGATGAGAAAAACATTTTTCACACAGAGAGTGGTGAATCTCTGGAATTATCTGCCACAGAAGGTAGTTGAGGCCAGTTCATTGGCTATATTTAAGAGGGAGTTAGATGTGGCCCTTGTGGCTAAGGGGATCAGGGGGTATGGAGAGAAGGCAGGTACGGGATACTGAGTTGGATGATCAGCCATGATCATATTGAATGGCGGTGCAGGCTCGAAGGGCTGAATGGCCTACTCCTGCAACTATTTTCTATGTTTCTATGTTTCTATGTAAGTCCATACAACAGCATCCCTCAGTTTTCACTGAGTAGTTCCTAAAATCCATGAACTTCAACTCTTCATTCGACATCTCTTCAGATTCCTTGCTGGTACTTTCCTTGAAGTGATGATTGTATGGCTTCATCACCAGATTTTCTAATTCATCAGTAGATATTTGATTAACAACAATGGCAGGACTTCTTCTAATTTTTGTTTTCGTGGTTCCTTTTCAAGGCGCCATAGATTACCCATCCAAGTCGGGTTTTCGTAGCATACGTTCCATCACCTTGGTTCCTAACAATCTGTATAGGTTCCAATGCCTTCAAAACATTTGTTCCGATCAGTAAATCAACACAATAATTTATTTCAGATATCTTGACATCCTTCAGGTAAGGCCATTGTTTCAAGTCTTCATGTCTTGGTATATTTTGACGACCAACAGGCATAGTTCCATGCGTAAACACTTCAGATATCAGTATACAATTATCTTCATCCAAACTGGATGTCACCATACTCGTAAGGTAATGACTCATGCTCTCTTTATCTTTAGTCATGGTATGCAATCGAATCTTAGTCCCTTCTCCTGTGGCTTTCAATCTTCTCATCAGGTTTTCTGTGCAAAAGGTAGTCGAACTTCCGTGATCCAGAAAAGCATATGTTAGCAACACTGTATTTGTCTTGCTGTTCCTTACCTGTACTGGTAAGATGGAAAAATTACAAGCTTCAACCCCGGCCTCTATATGAGCTGTTACTTGAGGCGAGGTGATAGCATCACTAGTAGTTGGCTTCTTCTTCTTTTCTGTTTGCTCTGGTTCATCTTCTTCTATTTGCTCTGGTAGCTCATCATCTGCTTGTTCCAGTTCTTCCTCAATGTGAAGTGCTTCAGGATGATATTGTCTGCACTCATAACAAATCATATGACTCTTACAGTCTTTCACCATATGTCCTTTTTTCAAACATTCAAAACAGATTCCCTTCTCCTACCAGAAATCCATCTTGTCTTCATACTCTTTCATCTTGAATCTTCGACACCATCTTATGGTGTGACCAACTTCATCAGATAACAAACAAAATACTATTTGCTTGCTAGTAGATATATCTCTTTTCATTCCAGCTGTCTTTTCCACAGGCATGGTCATGATAGCAAAACTAGTTCTCTTATGCCCCTGTCACACTTAGGAAACCTGAACGGAAACTTCTGGCGACTTTGCGCCTCACCCAAGGTTTCCGTGCAGTTCCCGGAGGTTCCCAGAGGTTTTTGTCAGATTCCCGGAGGTTTTTTCAATTTTTTGAAATAATCGCTGGAATATAGAAGAAGCGGAAACCACTTTCAACCATTAGGGAGACTGACAAAAAGCTTAACAAACTTAATGGATTGCTAAATTAGCAAATTTCAGTGATGGGGTCGGGGAAACGGGACAAGTTAAAACATTTATGGGAACCGACCGCGTAATACTGCAAAGGATCTCCATCATACGTAGGAATTTCAGCTGGTGGTAGAATGAGAGAGGTATTATGTCGAGCTATGATCTTGTTAAATTCTGCTTGCCTATTCAACACTGCCAATAATCCATCCTGATAACTCCGGCTTGGCTCCACCTGTTGATAAACAGGCCTCTGTGATTCAAATTGGCTTGCTCGAGCCTGTGCTCAGGCGTTGAAAAAGTGTGGACCGCTAATGGTTTATCTTGAGCATCCACAGACACTCCAATAGTAATTGGTTTCGATCTAGCACTCATTTGCTGAGATGAAGTTTCACCCATCTTCCTCTGTTCCAATGGGTTTTCAAAGCCAAGAAATCTGGTGGACTTCGATTGTGGAGTTGATCCAACTGCTGATTCACTTCGAGCAGTTTTTCTTCTTGGTCCTGAGTTCATCGTCTTCGATGATCTAGAGCTGCATCTTGACCCCTCACTTTCCAGCAGCTCCTTCTTTGCTTTGGCCATCGCCATATTTGTGTCTTGTTCCAGTTGTTCCTTTCGTCGCCTCAGTTTCTCTTGCTATCGTGTCATCTCTTCTTGTTCTTCCTCAATCTCATGTTTCATCTTCATGGCATCCACCTCTATTGCGAGAGCAGCTAGCTAAGCTTTAGCTCCCAATCGAACAGAAGCCCTCGAAACTGAACTGGCTGAAGAACCAGATTTATGTCTTGATCCTCGTGAAGATATATTGGAGATTTTATCTTGTTGTGTAATTTCATCTTCCATTCCGGCACCTTGTTGCTTCGCACTTCCAGTTACTAAGCCCTTAGGTTGTGACATAATTTCAGATAACCACTTCTCTGCCTTTTTCATGAAACCATTGAATATCTTCTTCTTGTCTTTATCCCACAGGTATGTCTTCTGCGTTCTTCCCAAGACGGCTCTGAACACAGCAGTACATCTTGTTTCTTGCCAACCTCCTGGGTGAGGTTCCATTGTTGGCTCATATTAGATTTCACCTTGATCATGTTCTGTTCTGATTCCATTAGTTTCTTCTGTTTCTCAATTAATCTGGTAACCTGGTTCCATAATTTGTTTCTCTCTTTCTCGATTTCTTTCAAGTAGGCAGCTTGTGAAATATCTGTTTCTTCTTGATACACGAGTTTAAATTGTCTGGCTGGTCTTTCACCACCACCACCTCATGGTTCATCAGGCATGGCACTTCATCTTCTGATTCCATAATTTTAAAGAAGTCTTGGCAGGTCGCCAAGTCTTTAAATTTATCGAACAAAGTCCTCTGCTAGTAGCTCTGGCTTTGTTTTGTCAACATTTCTTTCAAAACTATAGCATACTGATAATGTAGAGGACATCTCTCCAACATCCATGGACTAAAAGATGATGATAATTCAAATGGAAAGCGCTTATCAAAAGATTCAAAACAATCCAAGGTCGGTCTGGCTGGAATCTCCATACAGACTGAAAAACACTTTCTGATTCTCTGTTACATTTGCCGTTTAAAATTAAAGTTTGCAGCTTCAAATTCAAAGAAACACAATTAATGTTTTACTCACAAATCCTGTGATGTCTTCAGATAAGTCTCGATGCTGTCTTGGTCCTGTTAAGGCCTCCTCTGGCCGAGATCTATTGGCTTCATTTCCTCCTGGAACAACTTTCTACTGGCTAAAACCTCTCCGAGAATCTTAGCCAATCTTCTGTCCCAAACTCTGATACTTGTTTCACCCCTGTGACGGAGATCTCCGTCGACTTAATCTTCTGTCCCACTCTTTGGGCTGGTATTTAACCCCCCTGACAGAGGTTACCTTCGACTTAATGTAGCGGTAGATTTTCATATCTTTTGAGAAATTAACCCCCTAGCCACTAAATGGGGGGTGTCTTCAAAACGCTTGTGAGCTCACTCACAGAGACTTCAGAGCTTCTTCTTAGATAAGTCTTCAAAAACAGTCCTTTGATTAATAAATGCTTTAAATGTGTGTGGCGCGCGTGTGTGTGTGTGATGTGCGTGTGTGTGGCGCGCGTGTGTCGCACGTGTGGTGCACGCATGTGTGTGTGGCATGTGTCTGTGTATCTGTGTGTGCTTTTGTGCATGTGTGCGTGTGTGCGTGTGTGTTTTCACGTTGATTCACATCTCCTCATAAAGCCGATGCCAAAACAGTGAAATGTTTACATATCCCTGTAGAGATTTACCTTATAATTTTAAAAAACCCTCATCTGGAACTTCGGTTAATTATTTACCGAGTTCTTCACTAAAATTGTTCGCAAATCGGACTTCTTTTAATTCTAACTGCTGGCCAGCTGATGATGTCACCATGCCTTTGCTCTGGATTAAAGCAGCTGCTGTCAATGCATAGGTACACTGTTTTCCACTAGTTATGTCACCACCCTCCACCACCCCCTTCCCCGTTCTTCTAAAGGTGCAGAAAGCACGAGCAAGTTCTGCAGATCCAGAGGTCACCGGAGGTCAACAGTGCTCACCGGCGCTCAACAGTTTTTGAAGAACTTTTCTTCGCGGCCTGCACAGTGAGTGAAGTCACACCCCTCCACCGCTCCCTCCCTCCCACTGCTAATGCTCCTATCCTGCTCCTCCCCCCGCTACCCACTCCAGGTTTCCAGATAGTCGGGCCCTGTACTCTCTCTCTTTCTCTCTCTCTCTCCCCAGGCTATCTCCGCTTTTTGCAGCCCGGCTCCCATCCACCTCTCTCCCCCTCCTCTTCTCACCTCCTCCTCTTCTCACCCGCCTTCTCTCTCTTGACCTCCTCTCTCTTGACCTCCTCTCTCTTGACCTCCTCTCCCTTGACCTCTTCTCTCCACTCTACTCTCTCTCCCCCCTCTACCCCCCCTACCCCTCCTCTCTCTGCCCCTTCTCTCCCCATCCCCCTCTCTGCTCTCTCCCCTCCCCCTCTCTCCCCCTCCTCTCTCTTCCCTTCCGCCTCTCTCCCCCTCCCCTCTCTCTTCATCTCCCTCTCCCCTCCCCATCTCCCCTCCCCTCTCCCCTCCACCTCTCCCTCACCTTCCCCCCTCCACCTCCCTCCCCTCTCCACCATCTCCCCCTCCACCCTCCCCCCTCCCCCCTCACCTCCCCTTCCGACTCTCTCATGACCCCTCCCCCTCTCTCAATCCCCTCCAACCCCCCTCAACCACCCCCCACCCCCCCACGTTGAGGGGCAGGACCCAACGGGTCCCTCTTGGTCTATTAATATATATATTTTCAGGCGATTTTCCAGAAATGTATCTGTTGTTACAGCTGCACCTGTCCAGGATGTTGAAGATTCTAGTGATTTTTCACTTGGTTGATAATATGATTTAACAGGTGTTAGTATCATGATTTCTGGTGTTGCTGTGGGGATATATGCTTACCTCTCTTGGTAAAACAGTGTGCACACAAAAAACTTCACAACCAATAAAAACATGAGACCTCAATAAAGGATTTTCAACTTGAAATATTAGCTTTGCTTCTCTTCCCACAAATGCAGTATTTCCAGCATTTTCTGTTCACCATTGAGCCAGGTTCCTATTTATTGCAAAGCCTGATTTAATCCCACAATTTTGTATTTAGCCAAGAACCTCATGTGTGAAAAGGTGAAATACAAGAATGATGTGATACAAGTACAATGCAAAGTACAATTACTTGGCTTATCGGATTCCTGCAAGAGACTTAAGTAAACGGATTCTGAAAAAAAAGCTATTGATGGTTGTTGAATAACATCTTTCCCATCTAAATCAATGACAACTTGGCTTTAATAAGTCACAAATGTATAGGCACACAATGATCCTGTTATAGTATAAAGCTGGACAGGGTGAATAAATGATGGCATAACCAATAGTTTATTTTTTGTTCTCTCTAGACCAGTGCAAATTACTAGCAGATTGAACAGAAGCAATTAAAGGTTTAATAGGAGTTTTGGAATTTTAAACATGGAAATGACATTAGTAATGTAATTAAGTATCTACCAAACAATTAAAATGCAACTAAATCTGAAAGTCCTCAGGTGAAATTGAATTTAAGCCCACTTCAAAATCATATTATTAGATATGAAGGCAGTAATATTATTATGTTAATGTTGTCTTATTTAATCTTACATTTCCACTTAATAATGTAGAGTGCAGACTAACAAAAATACACATGACCATGCTTTTAATATTCTTATATAGTTATACCATTTTGAATATTGCACTTACTGATTAAATGCAGTGCCAACATCAAACATGCAGCAGATAGAGAAACTAAATATTTTAAACACAATAACCTGCAGATGTTGGTAGTCTGAAATAAAAGCAGAAAACATTGAAGTTACAGAACAGGTCAGGCAGCAAGGTTAATATATCAGGTCAATGACCTTTCATCAAAATCTGAAATGTTCACTCAATTTCTTTATCTGCAGAAGCTGTTTGTCATCCTGAGAGTCTCCAGTAAACTCTGATAACTTGAATAATTTATTTTATTCACTGGTAAAATATCATAATTCAAAACATTAATGACAGAAGCATCAGCCAAACAGGAGCAAAACAAGAGATAAGCTTAGGTTGACTAAAGGAACAGAGATAATTAAGGTGTCCTGCAGGGTATGAACCTGTATCCTGGAACTTATTAGAAGAGCCACACCGTGCATCATCACTGAGGGAAAGTATCAGGTCAACAGCATGCTAAAATTGTGCCTGTGGTGCTGCAACAAGATTGATTTTCATTGTACTTGTATCTCATCATACTCGTGCATATCATAGTCAACTCAACTTGACTTGATTTGACTTGCATTTCATAGAACCTACTTTTTGGAATCTGAATGAACACCAAGACCTCCAAACAGTAGTCACTAAGTTCAATGGCTTCTAAATTAAAAAAAAAATTACGTCTGTCACCTGAAGTAGGTGCTCTGTCTTTATTTATGCAAGTAAGGAGTCCAATGCCACGTTATGTGTCCCCTCTCCAAAACTACATTGTTTTCAATAGTTCTTGGACAATCAAAAAGGTAATTTTACATCAAACCTTACCCTTTTGGAGAGATCCTGCCTTTTCCCCATAACCTCTGACACCTGTACTAATCAATCATCTATCTGTCTCTGCCTTAGAAATATCCACTGACTTAGCCTCCACTGCCTTCTGTGGCAAAGAATTCCACGGATTAACCACCTTGGTTTCCGGGAGTGGCTGCGCTGCCCTAGCAGCTGCCGCTCGCCTGCAGTCCGCCTGTTTTTTCTTTTTTTTGTTTTCTTTTGTCCTGTTTTGGTTAATTTTAGGTTATTGGGTTGTGTATGTGTGGGGGGAGGGTGTGAGAAACATGGCTTTGGTCTCTTCCTTAGGGGGGATGCGACCTTTCTTCCCGTCTCCGTCTCCGTCTGCGCTGAGGCCTATCGCGGAGCTGGCAGCCTCCAAGTGGGACCGACCTCGAGGCTCCGGAGGCAGAGCCAGCCAGGACTTACCAACGCGGGGCTGGCCGACTTCGGGGCTGTGGTGGTGTTGTGACCTGACTTCGGAGCCCTGGAGGCTTGACTCAGGCCAGTGGACAACAGCGTCGGGAGCTCGCAGGTCACAGGTTGGTGACCTGTTTTTCTGGAGCTCTCGCAACAACAGCTTCATCCGCTATACTGCATGGCGGCAGATTCGGCAGCTTCGACCGCCCCAGGTCGCGGAGTTTGATCCGGCCCGTTTTGATTCAGCCGCGGGACTTACTTACCATCACCCAGTGGGGTCACAACATCGGAGGCCTGGATCGCCTCAGCGCAGAGGAGAAAAAAGAGGGAAGAGAAAACATCCATCACAGTGAGGAGGACCTGGTGGACTCACTGTGGTGGATGTTAAATCTGTGTTTATTGTGTGTTTATGTTGTTTTATTCTGTGTTATGACTGCAAGGCATGAAATTTCGTTCAGACCGAAAGGTCTGAATGACAATAAAGGATACTTGATACTTGATACCTTGCTGCTCAAAATGGAAAAGGTATATTTAGGAAGATCACCAAATCTGGGCAATCCTCAAGGTCATCCTCAACCCCGATGGACAACTGAAATGAATCATATCATATACTCACTGTTTGATCAAAATTGTTGCTTGGAAATTCACATAGAATTGTAATTAAAATGAAGTCATGAATTTTGGGTTGAGACCCTTCTCAGACTGAGAGTCAGGGTTAGGGGAATGAGAGATATACATTAGATGGTAGGTAATTAGGATAAATGAATGGAAGATACGCAAAAAGAAATGATAATCTAGGAAAGGTGGAGCCACAATGGTCCATTGCCGGGTGTGGGATAGGTGATAACGAGTTATACAGATTGTGGAACTCAACAGGAAAACAGTAAAACAGTAAAACTAGTACAATGACTAGGGTGAAGGAGGGATGGAGAGAGAGGGGTTGCAAGGAATTCTTGGTTAGATAAATCAATATTTGTACCATTGTTGTAAACTACCCAAACAAAATATGAGGTGCTGTTCCTCCTATTTACCTTTGGCTTCACTCTGACAATGGAGGACGTCCAGGACAGAAAGGTCAACATGGGAATGGGAAGGGGAGTTAACGTGTTTGGCAAACAGCATCTGCATTTCCTCTCTATGTGAGATACTAGACTAAATGTGACCCGTTAGGCCCCAGCTTCACATGGTAGGGCTGGTCCCCCAACGCAATATTCCATCTCTCCACCAATTCCAATATTGCTGGCCAGTGAGGGGGGCTTTCTGGAGCGCTAGCATGGTGTTGTGGGCCGAAGGGATTGGTTTACAGAGGGCTAGTATGGACATTGTGGGCCGAATGGATTCTTGGGCTGGCAGCTCAGTCACTGAGACCACTCACACATCTCACACACACACTCACACTCCAACTCACACACACTCCAACTCACACACACTCCCACACACACTCCCACACACACTCCCACACACACTCCCACACACACTCCCACGCACACTCCCACGCACACTCCCACGCACACTCCCACGCACACTCCCACGCACATTCCCACTCCCACGCACACTCCCACGCACACTCCCACGCACACTCCCACGCACACTCCCACGCACACTCCCACGCACGCACACACGCACGCACACACGCACGCACACACGCACGCACACACGCACACACACTCACACTCACACTCACACTCACACTCACACTCACACTCACACTCACACTCACACTCACAAACATATACACACACACACTCACTGACTCACACACCATATATATGGCAGTAAACTTTCTTGCATACTCACACAGCTGAGCGCGACCTCTCCACTTTCTGCCGTCTGCAGTCAGCGGCACTTCCTGAATCAGTGTGACCTCTGCACTTACCAGAAATGACACAATCAGCATGACCACTACACTCACCGGATATTACGTTGTAGTATCCACTAAGCGGAAGTCACAAAGTGAGCTGAACCTTTGAACCAAACACAGTCAGACCTAATAAAGCATTGCAGTTTCAAGCACAGGCAGGGCAGCAGGCCAAACAACTCATGGCATTGGCATTAAGGGCTAACAAATCATTTATTGCAAGTACACTGCAGACTCACATTTCAGTTGATTCACAGCTTAAAATAAGAGTCATGGCCTCTCCCTCACAATCTTGTAGAGTGACAGTGATATCCAGGCATCCAGGGTTTTATAGTCCTGCCCCCTCCCCCCGGAAGGGGCATTACCTTCATCACGGTGATTGACAGGCAAGAGGATGTCAAGGTTTTTTAAACACTTATAACTTTTTTTTTTGATTGATGGGAAAGATCCTCACGGCCTGCTCAGCAGAGGAGGACTATGAGCAAGTTGGGCAAAAATGATAGAGATATATGGTAGTGTATTTTCTAAAATCATTATACAGCGCAGAGAGGAAGTGGTCACGATGAGACTTTTAATTATATAGATTTCTGAGAGAGGCAAACTTCGATCATCATCATTCTTTGAAAGGATAACTGAATGTGTTCATTAGCACAAAAGTGATTAATTAAAAACTAATACTTGGAAATTGATATGATACAAAGCTCACTTAATGTTTGTTTGTGAAATTATGCATTGTGTTTTGTTCATCACAGGCATACCCTCATCTCTGTCAATTTAAATAAATCTGGGAGCCACTTTTCCAATATGATATTGTGGATGCTGATAAATATTCTGCCTTTGAAATATTTAGATGCAACTATATAAAATATCTCATTATAAATTGAGGCATCACAGATGATGTGAAAATCTGAAGGCAGGAAAGCTGTAAAGTAAATTTGCTGGGCCTCACTTTATTCATATTGTATGAGTATGCAGCATAAAAATATACCTAGTGTGGCACTAATTCAAAAGCCTACAACTAAGCTCCAAGGACAAGTAGTGTAGGTAAGTTGCACATATCACACATACATTGTAGGGCAGCAGTAGATTTGCTGCCTTATAGGACTGTCCCAATAATACAACTTTTTAGACGACTGCAGGAGACTATGCAGTCACCACATAGTCACCACATGTTCACGGGTGGTTGCCTTCATGGTCGTGAGGAGTTCCCACATTCTGGGAACTAGTCGGGGTCTCATTATGGTCACTGTGAATTTTTCAACATGACTACAATGAAGCCGCCGTGGAGAGCAGTGAGATATAATATTTCGCCACCTTACTCAACATTCTCCTTTGCTCCAGCCCAGCAAGTTTTGTTCCGATCGGTGGAATTATACAAAAGTTACGAAGCTTTAAAAAATCGTGAATCAGCAGATGGATCTTCTCGCCTGTCAGTCACCATGAAGGTAATGCCCCTTCCGGCTCCCGCTGGAGAATAAGAGTCCGGAGGCGTGGCTGAGTAAACAAGTGCCGATTGAGTCCGAAAGAGTCGGGAAAATCGTTGTGTGGTACTGCGGCCGTTGGCCGCAGAGTGCAGTCCTCCACCCCCACCCCACCCCAAACTCCACTCTCCACCCCACACTGTCATTGAGTCAGTGAGTGAGTGTCCAGAAAGCGGAAAGAGTTGGGACAGGAAAGAGGAGGACTCTCACTCACTGACTCACGGCTTTCTGGGCTCACTGGGGGAGGAGGGTGTGTGTGGGCGGGTGGGGATGTGTGAGGTGGGAGGGGGTGTGTGAGGGAGGCGGTGTGCGGGGGAGAGGGGGTGTAGGGGGGAGGGGGTGTAGGGGGGAGGGTGTGGGGCACGTGTTTGGGGAGGAGTTGGGGGTTTGGGGGGGAGGAGGGGTGGCATGAGGGTGGGGCAAGGGACGTGAGAGCGTATGGGGGTTGGCGTGGGCGTGTGTGAGTGTCCAGAAAGCCGTGAGTCAGTGAGTGTGTAACGAGAAAGCCGTGAGTGAGTCAGTGAGAGTCCAAAATGCCATGAGAGACTGAGTGAGTGTCCTGAAAGCGGAAAGGGGTGGGACAGGAAAGAGGAGGACTCTCACTCACTGACTCACAGCTTTCTAAACACTCACTCACTGACTCGTGGCTTTCTGGACATTCACTCACTGACATATGCCTTTCTGGACACTCACACCCTGACTCACGTTTTTCTGGACTCACTGGGGAGGAGGGTGTGTGTGGTGGGGAGGGGATGTGTGTGGGGGAAGGGGTGTGTGGGGGAGGTGGTGTGTGGGAGGGAGGGGTGTGTGGGGGAGGGGGTATGTGAGGGAGACGGTGTGTGGGGGAGGGGGTGGGGCACGTGTTTGGGGAGGAGTTGGGGGGGAGGAGGGGTGGCATGAGGGAGGGGGCGTGGGACATGAGAGGGTATGGGGGTTGGCATGGGCATGTGTGAGTGTCCAGAAAGCCGTGTCGGTGAGTGTCTGTTCAGAAAGACGTGAGTGAGTGTCCAGAAAGTCATGAGTCAGTGAGTGAATGTCCACAAAGCCGAGAGCCCGTGAGTGAGTGTCCAGAAAACCATGAATCAGTGACTGAGTGTCGAGAAAGAAGTGAGTCAGTGCCTAATTGTCCAGAAAGCCTTGAGTCAGTGAGAGAGTGCCCAGAAGCCGTGAGTCAGTGTCCAGAAAGCCTTGAGTCAGTGACTGAGTATCGAGAAAGCCGGGAGTCAGTGAGTGAGTGTCCAGAAAGCTTTGAGTCGGTGAGTCAGTCCAGAAAACCGTGAGTCAGAGTGAGTGTCCAGAAATCTGTGAGGTTCACATGATTGTTCTCTGGGATGGCTGGATTGTCATAGGAGGAAAGATTGAAAAGACTAGGCTTGTATTCATTGGAGTTTAGAAGGATGAGGGGGAATCTTATAGAAACATATAAAACTATAAAAGGACTGGGCAAGCTAGATGCAGGAAACATGTTCCCAATGTTGGGCGAGTCCAGAACCAGGGGGCACAGTCTTAGAATAAAGGGGAGGCCATTTAAGACTGAGGTGAGAAAAAATGTTTTCGCCCAGAGAGTTGTGAATTTGTGGAATTCCCTGCCACAGAGGGCAGTGTAGGCCAAATCACTGGATGGATTTAAGAGAGAGTTAGATAGGGCTCTAGGGGCTTGTGGAATCAAGGGATATGGGGAGAAGGCAGGCACGGGTTATTGATTGGGGACGATCAGCCATGATCACAATGAATGGTGGTGCTGGCTCGAAGGGCTGAATGACCTCCTCCTGCACCCATTTTCTTTCTATCTATCTATCTATCTATCTATCTATCTATCTATCTATCTATCTACCTATCTATCTAGTATGAATGGGTGATTGTTGGTTGGTGCAGACTCGGTGGACCGAAGGGTCTCTTTCCATGCTGTATCCCTAAACTAAACTAAATTAATAATAGTGCAATCAGCTTAGGCATGAGGATTGGGATTCAATCCATGGCAACTCTAAATCATTTGTTTCAATTTTCATATTGAATTCTGAAAAGATTCTCAAGGACTTTTGTTTCCTCACACGAGGATTCAATAATAGAAAGCAAATATTATTCATTGGAAAGGGAGACACATCATTTCAATGTTTTCCAATCGCTGTTCTTTGAAACACTGTGAATTGAGACCTGATACAGTTGCTGAACCAGGGCAGTCAATCTTTAATAAAATAAGCCTCAAATGTTATTGTGTCCCCCCATGTTACAAATACTACTCTTGAATTCTGAAGTTTGAGAACTTCTTGTCTGGAAGTTTATCTTCTCATCCTTTCATTAGTGTGAAGGCAGTGCGTAAGGAGCAATGACTTGAAACTGAAAGCATGATATTATAGCAAACTCACCCTTTCCCACCCCTGTTCTCAGGCAGAACATGTTCTCAACATGTTCCATTCTGACTGCTCTGAATGGCTGTCAGATTTTGCTGATAACGGGTCAGTTACATTATGAACAACAACTTCTAAGTTCTGTTTTGTGCCTGAAATTAGACTCCACACTTTCCTTTGTTTGGGTAACATAAAACCACACTAAACTGTGCTGATTTAACCTGCTTTGTCAGTCCTACAAGCATTGGACATAAACAACAGATGATTGCAGAGAAGACAGATCATAACATTGGTTCTTGCTCGTTCTATCTATCTATCTATCTATCTATCTATCTATCTATCTATCTATCTATCTATCTATCTATCTATCTATCTATCTATCTATCTATCTATCTATCTATCTATCTATCTATCTATCTATCTATCTATCTTTTTCTGCTCTTCCGGTTTGCACAGTCTTTCTATTTGCGCAAAAATGGTGCGTGACAGCACTATGATTTTTCGCCGGCTCACTCATCGTTCTCCTGTGCTGCTAGTGCACTAAGATTCATTCCCGGTGGTCTATTGTAAACATTAGTAAGGTTTAAAAATCTTAAAAACCGCTTGTGCACAGATAGATCTCCTCTCCTGCCAGTCAGCGCCACGCGGATTAGTCTCTTCCCCTGTCACTCCGTGGTATGGCCTGCCTCTTCCTGCGCCATCGCATCTTTACTGGAGCTGAGGAAGGTTGGCTGATGTCTCCACCTGGACACAATTTTCGTAGGGACAGGAAGCGACCCGGCCCGGCATGGCGATGTCTCCAAATGGAATGCGGTGAATCCGATCCAGGCAGAAGTGAGCGTCCAGCGCTCACTATAAATTAGTTGTGTCTGTGTAGTTGGGGGCTATGGGTGAGTGGTGGAATATCGCATTGTGGGACCAAGCCTCCTGTGTGACAGGGACCCAACGGGTCCCACTTCGTCCAGTGCTAATTTACACTTTGTTGCTAAATTAGACCTTGATCATGAAGACTTCAGTCCTCTGTAGCAGGTGAAATAGCCAAAATTGTGCTCTTTAATAGATCAGCAATTACTTATGGTGATGATGATGATACTTTATTGTCACTTGTACCTAGAAGCTCTTCTAAATCAAAACGCCTCATTTGACAGGAATGTGATCAACAACATTCAAAAGCAGCCTGTTGACGACTCCCTAAGCAGATTACCATCACTTGAAGAAGTCAAGGAAGCCATCAAAACCTTGAAAAACAACAAGGCAGCTGGACTCGATGGAATACCAGCCGAGGTCTACAAAATTGGGCGTAACCTGCTCCATTACCAACTGCATCAACTTCTCATCAAGATCTGGGTAAATGAAGACGTACCAAGAGAATCATTACCATCTACAAAAGGAAAGGCGATCGATCTGACTGCAGAAACTATTGTGGAATTTCCCTATTAGCAACAGCAGGCAAAGCCCTCGCCCGCATCATGAACAACCGACTCAAACCTTTAGCCGAGAAGATCCTTCCAGAGACACAAGCCAGTTTTAGACCATCATGTGGAACAACCGACATGATCTTCACAATGCGCCAACTACAAGAAAAATGTTGTGAACAACTTCAACCTTTGTACATGACATTCATCAACCTCACTAAGGCCTTCAACTCAGTATCAAGGGAACTCTTACGGCACATCCTATCCACCTTTGGATGGCCTGAAAAGTACAATTGAATCCTAAGGCTCCACCACGATGACATGCTTGCCACATTCATGGCCAGCAATAGCAACTGTGAGCCGTTTCAAATAAGATCAGGGATGCGTGATTGCGCCAACATTGTTCACCATCTTCATTGCGACAACCATCCACAAAATCCAGGATGACCTACCCCCAGGAATCAAATTGTCTACAGGACAGATGGCAGACTTTTCAATCTTGCCCGTCTCAAGACCAAAACTAAGACATCTATGAGCTCCCTCATCGAGTTCCAATACGCAGATGACAACTGTGTTACAGCTCTCTCAGAAAATCATCTGCAACAGACCCTGACTGCCTTCAACAGTGCATACATGAAACTTGGACTTACCATCAACTCCAAGAAGACTCAGGTTATCTACCAATCGTCACCAACTGAGACAAATCGGAAAGAACTGTCAATTCAACTTGGTGAATCAACCCTGGAAAATATGGATTACTTTCCATACCTTGGAAGTCACCTCTCCTCCAACGTTGACCTTGATGACGAGATCCAATCGTGATGGAACAGCTTTTGGACGCCTTCGAATGAAAATCTTTCAAAATCGTGACATCCGAACAGACACCAAAATGTTAGTGTGCAAGGCAGTGGTGATTCCAACGCTCCTGTATGCATCAGAAACCTGGACACCATACCGATGCCATCTGAAAACACTTGAAAAGTTCCATCAACGATGTCTTCGAAGCAGCCTAAATATCAGTTGGGAAGACAGAGGAACCAACATCAGCGTGCTGAATGAAGCGAAAACATCTAGCATCGAAACCTTCATTATCACGAACCAAGTAAGATGGTTCGGTCATGTGTGCGGATGGAAGACGAGCATCTACCAAAGCAAACCTTCTACTCCCAGCTTAAAGAAGGCAAATGGAAAAGAGGCGGACAAAGATGCCTTAAAAGCCAGAATGAGGGAATGTGCAATCGACAATTGGGAAACCGATGCCAAGGACAGGAAATTCTCGCAAACCATCATCCAAGAAGGAACAGTGGAGTAGGAAAGAGAGGCAGCAACAACCAAAGCCCGATCTGCCATCTGGAACTACCTATCCTGAATATCAAAGAACTTTCAAAGCCAGCATTGGACTCATAAGCCACCTGAGAGTCCATAAAAACAACAGAACATAGACTACCATCCTCGACCTCGAGGGATAGCCATGACAACGACCTAGCTAGGTGCAGTGAGAATTGTTAAGAATTTTATCTCAACGTTTACCACAGTGAATGCAGAATAAACAGGGGAGCTATCAATGCGTTTGTCCTGTTTAAGGCACAGGGGCCCTCTGGTTGCAAATCACCATATCAATCAAAGGGTATCCATTGAAGCCCTAAACCTTACACCCATCTGAAGTTCATGCAATACATGAAATGCTCCATCATAAAAGCAACCAAACTTTTAGTGCATTAATTGGCTGTTTTTAGTCATTCTGTTTTAGTGAAAGACATTATAGAAATGGATATCTCAATTTTAACTCGAAGTGCTGGAGTAACTCGGTGGGTCAGAGAGAAACTCTGAAGAACATGAATAGATGACATTTCAGGTCCCATCCGTCTTCAGACTCTTTGCAGCATGTAGAAAGAAAGCTGGAAGAGAGGTGAGTTAAGTCAAAGTCAGGCAAGTGTGAGGTGGATGCAGGTGAAGTGGGGGAGGGGGGTGATTGACAGATGGTTAGTCAAAAGCCAGAGATGGAAAGACAAAATGGGTGAGATAATGATAGAACAGGTTAGAAATGTGAAGCCCGAGGAACGAATATAGGTGGAAGGGGATGGGTTAGTTAACTAAAATTGGAATATTTATCGCTCACCAAAAATTGGATAATTTACTGTTCGAATATATTATTTCATCCAACCGTTTGCCAACAAAAAATCTCCATGCACCTATCAATCACCTGACTTATTCTGCCCCAAATCTTTTCCAAATTTCTTCCCTCTACTACAATCAGTCTGAAGAAGGGACGTAAATCAAAAGGTGACAAAATTCACCAAAGGGACGTAAATCAAAAGGTGACAAACTTAAGGGGTTGGGCAGGCTAGATGCAGGAAGATTGTTTCCGATGTTGGGGAGGTCCAGGACAAGGGGTCACAGCTTAAGGATAAGGGGGAAGTCTTTTAGGACCGAGATGAGAAGATCATTTTTCACACAGAGAGTGGTGAATCTGTGGAATTCTCTGCCCCAGAAGGTAGTTGAGGCCAGTTCATTGGCTATATTTAAGAGGGAGTTAGATGTGGCCCTTGTGGCTAAAGGGATCAGGGGGTATGGAGAGAAGGCAGGTACAGGATACTGAGTTGGATGATCAGCCATGATCATATTGAATGGCGGTGCAGGCTCGAAGGGCCGAATGGCCTACTCCTGCACCTATTTTCTATGTTCTATGTTTCTATGTGACCTATTAATGTTCTCCAGCGTTGCTACTTGGCCCGCTGAGTTACTTTAGCACTTTGTGTCTTTATTTGGAAACCAGCATCTGCATTTCCTTGTAGCTACATCATCATTTTAACTCAGATGTCAGCTGTCTGTTCTTTAAGACTCTGCTCTCTATGTGAATACTTGAAGTAAATATTAAAGAATTGACATGGTGTATCGGCAGCCTTTATCTTCTGACATTGATAATGCACTCATAGAAAAACATAGAAAACATAGAAAATAGGTGCAGGAGTAGGCCATTCGGCCCTTCGAGCCTGCACCGCCATTCAATGTGATCATGGCTGATCATCCAACTCAGTATCCCGTACCTGCCTTCTCTCCATACCCCCTGATCCCTTTAGCCACAAGTGCCACATCTAACGCCCTCTTAAATATAGCTACTCTCCAGTTGCATGTGAGGGTTATAGTTTATTGCATAAAATATATCATCATATAGTGATGATGATGTGTGTGGTAAGAATGATGACAAGTTGCACCAAGTGCTGACATTCTGTGATCTGCGTATTGGCATTCTTTGTCAAGATATTAAATCCAAAACAATCATTCCCTGCAGAACATTTCCCTTTCTCAGAGCCTGTGGAGAAAGCAAACATGAATGAAAAGCAAACAACACAAGAAGAATTTGTGAGTGTCACTCCATGGAGCTGGAACTTCCAGGGAAATGTCAGTATTTCCCTGGTTAACTGTATAAGTACTAGTTCCTTCCTTTTTATGAGTTATTTGAGTGCTTTTAATGTTTTAAGCTCTGTTTATGCATTTTAGCATTAAAAAAAAATGTTTTGAATGAATAAATTCATTGAAATCATTTGAAATCATTCAGTGCTTGATAGCTTTGATGATTCCAGTTCATTGCTGATGTCAAAACCACGGTTGTCAAAAGGATTCAACTTTTAATCATAGGGCTTGTTCTCATTACCCCTTCCACGGATCATATAACATGATCCCAGTACAACAGGGAATGCCTGTTCTGCTCTCAAAGCAGTTGATCCAAATGTCTTTCAGCAGCTGTGGTTGCCCAGATTGTTCCAGATAAGTTTAAACTTTATTGCAAGGTTATCAGTTATTTAGGATGACATTTCCAGCCAATAATCTGTGGAGAACCAAAGACATAACTAAAACCATACAATGGGTGAAAAACATGTTTCTTCAGTTTCATTTTAACGATCTAATATTAAACTTGTAGCGATCATGAGAGTATTGATAACTTTGAGAATTGGTACGACAGATCATAGTGAAAATCTAGAAACAGTGTGGTTGGATCAAAGAAATAACAATGCAGAAAAGATTTATAAACGTAATTTATATGTTACCAAACAGTAATTGTACAGGGTACACAAAAATGCTGGTGAAACTCAGCAGGTGCAGCAGCATCAATGGAGCGAAGGAAATAGGCAACGTTTTGGGCCAAAACCCTTCTTCAGACTGATTTGAGGAAGAACATTATTGTTATTGAGGTAGTGTACCTCAATAGCAATAATGTTCTTCCTCAAATTAAGAGAACAAAATTGCACACAATATTCCAGGTGCAGTCTTACCAGGATGTGGTACAACTGCAGTTGGACCTCCTTGCTCCTAAACTCACTTCCTCTCACAATGAAGGCCAACATGCCATTAGCTTTCTTCACAGCCTGCTGTACCTGCATGCTTACTTTCAATGATTGGTGCACAAGCACACCCAGGACTCATTACACGTCCCCTTTTCTTAATCTGACACCAATCAGATAATAATCTGCCTTCCTGTTCCTGCCACCAAAGTGGATAACCTCACATTTATTCACATTATACTGCATCTGCCATGCATCCGCCCACTCATCCAACCTATCCAAGTCACCCTGCAGCCTCATAGAATCATTATCGCAGCTCACACTGCCACCCAGCTTTGTGTCCTCCACAAACTTGGAAATGTCGCATTTAATTCACTTGTCTAAATTTTAGAACTAGTACTGCAGATTGAGAGTCTTGTTATAAAGGACTCATCAAGAAATAATAAAAGTAATATGATAGAATTTTGTAATGAGTTTGAAAATGATATGATTCAATCCAAAACTTGGAACTTATAACTAAATCAAATAAATTATAAGACAAATACAAATTGGGCAGCACAGTGGTGTAGTGGTGGAGTTGCTGCCTTACAGTGCTTGCAGTGCCAAAGACCCAGGTTCGAACCCGACTATGGGTGCTGTCCGTACGGGGTTTGTATGTCCTCCCCATGACTGTGTGGGTTTTCTCCGAAATCTTCGGGTTTACTCCAATACTCCAACGGCATACAGGTTTGTAGGTTTGGCATAAGTGTAAATTGTCCCTAGTGTGTACCTACGATCGTTCAAGTGTGTTGGGATCGCTGGTCGCTGGGCCGAAGGGCCTGTTTCCGCACTGTAACTGTAAACTAAACTTAACATGAGGTGATTGGTTGTGGAGGGATTTATGTATTTTACCCGTACCCTGAATCTGGCTTTCATGTGGGGCTCAGATATTTGGACAGCACATGGACAGGAAAGCTTTAAGGGAATATGGGCCTAACACAGATAAATTGGACTAACTCAGATGAAGCAATTTGGTTGATATGTGGGAGTTGGGTGGAAGGACCTGTTTCCATACTGGATGTCTAAATGACAGAAATAGACGATTTAAAACATTTAAAAACATAGCAAAGGAGGACAAAGAAATTGTTAAATAAATTGAACAATTCCATTAATCCCATTCCTTATCCTTATTTCCTTACACCCCTTTCTCACATGCTCACCTTGTCTGCCAAGATTTTGTTTTACCATTAACCTACACTAAAGTAATTTACAAATAACCACTTAATCCACCAGTATGTTTCTGGCATGTGCAGGAATGAGGAGCATGAGATGAAACCCAAATGGTCATGGAAACAACCTTCAAATTGCATAAAGGCAGTACCAAATGTGCGGAATGAAACCAGGTCCCTGGAGCTGTAACGCAGCAGCAGTAATAATAGTAAGATTAAATGAGAACTTACCAGATGGAAGTTTGATCTTGATTTTATGAAGAGTTACGATGAGCGATTATGTGAAGAAGGCCGTCAGTCCGCTTGCGCGTCAATCTTCAAAGCAGCGGTGTGAAATCACAGACAAGAGAGGTTGACCTGTAGATAGTAAGATTTGGAGATCTAGAACTACCAGTTGACCTGATAATATGAGGGTTGGGAGCGGAGGGCACGTAATCGCTCATCGTAACACCTCATAAAATCAAGATCAAACTTCAAACTGGTAAGTTCTCGTTTAATCTTACAATTTTACTTCGGTCACGCAAGTGTCTACGTGAAGATTTCAAAGCTCTGTGATTTCATGCCGGTTCGAGTCCAGGCGTCACACACTGAATGGATTGACCATGGATGTGTGAGAAAAAATTAATGCATTCAGACATAACGTAGTTAGGTAACAATACTGATGCTTTAATGTGAAAAACAAAATAATAGTGGCCCCGCCCAACCCGGGGGGAAACTATAAAAGAGAATCTAAAATGGTATGTGCAAACACTCCGGTCCGGCAATAGGTTTATTATAAAACCTGTGGAACATCCGTTCATTGGCCCATCCTGCAGCCGCTAGGATGTTGTCTAGGGGCACGTCCATAGCCCTCGCTGCCGACGTTGATGCAACCCCGGTGGAGTGAGATTTGTAAGTGTCAGTATTCACTCCTGCACCCACCAGTACCTCCTTTAACCATCTGGAGATGGTTTGTGCTGATACCCTGTGGTGTGGATTCTTGTGGCTGATTAGGACAGCTAACTCAGAGCCTCTGAGGCTCCTCATGACTTTTATGTACTTGTACAAGTGTGATACTACACATAATCGTGGATCCTCGGGGTATGCCAGGAACTCAAGCTTGGGCCCTGGTACCCCCGGCCTGCTCTGTTTGATTAAGTCGTAGATAACGAAGGTTATGGTGTTAACATTGGTGGTCATGTTGTCCAGTCGTAGCTTGTGCAACGTCTGGACTCGGTGCGCCATTACCAGCGCCATCAGCATGACCACCTTGTGGATGAGCTTGGTTAAGGATAAGGTGGCAGGTGCCCACTGGCGAAGCAGTGTTAGCACCACGCTTACATCCCAAATGTCCGTATACCATGGCCTGGGGGGTATTGTGTTGTATATTCCCTTCATGAACCTGGTAATTAGGGGGTGTGTTCCTACCAGATGGTGCCCCATTCCTAGCACTAAATATGAGGATAGTGCACCCCTGGCACTGTTGATGGCACTGCAGCCTAATTTATGGTCATAATATAAAGTTGATAGGAACCCCAGAACATCCGTGATGCACACTGTGTCATATGATATGTTGGAGACATGACAGTACATCTCCCACTTCTTGATGTGAGAGACGTACTGCCTTTGTGCACTGTCCCTCCAGGCCGCTGTTATGACATCCACTGTCCGGTCAGCCAGTCCGAGTCCCAGGAATGGTCTCCTCAGAATCTGCAAACCAATAAATTGATTTGGTCATGTAGTGGCCACCCGTTACTAGGTGTACCAGCAGATCCGTGCTGTTGGGGACAGCCATGAAAGGTTGTGTCATCATTCCCAGGACTACTGGGAACCAAGATTGCGTAGGCCAGTCTGGCACTACCAAAATGCCTGTGGCATTATCTTGCTTTATTTTTACCAAGCATCGGCTGATGAGGCAAAATAGAGGGAAAGCGTACAAGAACATTCCTCCTCAATGCAGTGTGAATGCATCTACTGCCACTGCCCCTGGGTCTGGCTCCCATGACACATATTTGGGTAACTGGTGATTCAATCTGGATGCAAACAAGTCAATATCGGGCGAAAATGTTGGTAAACACATCATGATTCAACATCCATTCTGTGTTATCATTGAATTTCCGTGATCTTGTGTCTGCCACCATATTGTATCTACCTGGTAGGTAGACTGCCGTGACCCAAATGTTCCTTGCAATACACCAATGCCAAAGAAGGTTTGCCAATTTGTCACAAGATACAGACTATTCCACCCATGTGATTGACATACGCCACCGCTGTGGTGTTGTCAATCTGTAGTTGAACATGCACATGATGCATATTGCTTCAATAAGCCTTTAATCCATAGTGCTGCCAACAACTCCAAGTAGTCCCATTTCCTCCAAATACAAGGCGTAGCTATGGGCACACTCATGGGCCCCAGCTACGCCTGCCTCTTTGTCGGGTACGTTGAACAATCCTTGTTCGCGGCATACCAGGGCCCCATCCCCGACCTTTACCTCCGTTATATTGATGACTGCTTTGGTGTCGCCTCCTGTACCCACACACAACTGACTGACTTCATCCGTTTAACCACCAACTTCCATCCGGCACTCAAATACACCTGGACCATTTCCGACACTTCCCTTCCCTTGCTTGACCTCACCATCTCCATGGCAGGGGATACACTACTGACCGACATCCACTATAAACCCACTGACTCCCACGGCTACCTGGACTACTCTTCCTCCCACCCTGCTTCCTGTAAGGACTCCATCCCCTATTCCCAATTCCTCAGTCTATGCCGCATCTGCTCCCAGGATGAGGTGTTCCACACCAGGGCATCACAAATGTCCTCAGTCTTCAGAGAACGGGGATTTCCCTCCCCCACTATAGTTGAGGCTCGCACCAGGGTCTCCTCCATACCCCGCAACACTGCCCTCTCTCCCCATCCCCCACTCGCAACAAGGTCCTCACCTTTCACCCCACCAGCCGGCACATACAACACATAGTCCTCCGCCAGTATCGCCACCTCCAACGTGACCCCACCACTCGCCACATCTTCGCATCTCCCCCCATGTCTGCCTTCCACAAAGACCGCTCCCTCCGCAACTCCCTTGTCAATTCTTCCCTTCCCTCCCGCTCCATCCCTCCCCTGGGCACTTTCCCTTGCAACCACAAGAGATGCTACACTTGTCCCTTTACCTCTCCCCTCCACTCCTTTCAAGGACCCAAGCAGTCCTTGCAGGTCCGACAGAGGTTCACCTGCACCTCCTCCAACCTCATCTATTGCATCCGCTGCTCTGGATGCCAGCTGATCTATATCGGTGAGACCAAGCAGAGGCTTGGCGATCGTTTCGCTGAACACCTCCGCTCGGTCCGCAATAACCAACCCGACCTCCCGCTGCCACAGAAGGTAGTTGAGGCCAGTTCATTGGCTATATTTAAGAGGGAGCTAGATGTGGCCCATGTGGCTAAAAGGATCAGGGGGTATGGAGAGAAGGCAGGTACAGGATACTGAGTTGGATGATCAGCTATGATCATATTGATTGGCGGTGCAGGCTTGAAGGGCCAAATGGCCTACTCCTGCACCTATTTTCTATGATTCTATGAATGTGCTAAAACCCTCCTTGACCACCCTATCTATCTGTGGCGACATTTTCAAGGAACTACATACCTTAAAACAAAGTGCACTTTTCATAGTGGGAGGCAATGAAGATTCACCACACTGATGTTTGGGATGGTGGGCATTTTGTGTTAGGAGAGATTACATTGGTCGAGTCCTCTATTTTATAGTTTAGAGGAATGAGAGTTGGCATATTGCAACATCCACAGTGGATACGGGAAGAATGTTACTCCTGGATAAAGAGCTCAGATCCAGGCATCACAGTTTCAACTGAGGGAGAGGCCACTTAGAACTGAAATGAGGAAAACATGTATTCGCTTAGTGGGTGGTATATCTAGCTTTGGGTTTATTATTGTCATGTGTACCAAGGTACAGTGAAAAGCAGTGAAATCCTTTGTTCAGCATATATTCCAAACAGATTAGCTATACCGCACATCGTCAAATCAAAGTGGACCAAAGAGAAAGATAGGGAGGGCAGAATATAGTATATACAAGTATCTGCATGTGTACTCTTGGTTATTAAGGTAACACAAAGCAGCTGGAGACAGAATCACATCTGGGGAATAAGAGAAGGCGAGTGCACAAAAATTGCAGGGAATTTGAAAATCAACCATGATCTTGATATATGTTGTAAGAGGCTCAAAGGGAGAGATGGCTTACTCCGACCTGCGCTAGATAACCACTGATGAGGTGTTTGCGTAGTAATCAAGTAGAACCAGAACCAGCTGATTTTTGTGTTCTTATTCTTGTTCAGATTCTTGTATTCTAATGCTCTTCATTTGGTAATGGTATCACTGAAAATGATAACTGTTTTAGGCCAATGCCTTATTGGCCTATTTACTTTGTTGCTATGTTGGTCCGTTATCCAATAGAAGTAAAACTGTGGCATCAGGATTGCCAAGATAGTTTGCCACTGTCATAGTTTTCAATGCACAGATGCTGACAAACATTACAGTTCTTGTGTAGTTAAACCAGCTGCCAAAGAAAGAACACAGCCCAGGAGTTTTGCTACAAAATGTTCATTTTTACCACGTTAGGCAATGAAATTTCAACAAAACAAAATCAACTGTTAACAACAATGAATTGCTAAGTTTGAGGACTATTGGGAATTGTCTACAATTCCTCTGTGTGTATTGCACACATAGGTAGACACCACAGAGGATAGACAGAGGGGAAAAATAAACAGCTGGAGACAATCAGCAGGTCAGGCAACGTAGAGAGAAGCAGAAGGACGATTAACGATTTGAATTGACATCCTGCATCAAGACTGTGAATGTAGAGGGGAGATAGCCAGTATAAACTGGCAGGTAGAACATGGTGAGATCAGGGATAATAGGAATATTGTGCAAGATGGTGAATGGGAAAGGTGTAGATGCAAGATAGCAGTTGTTGAATAAGAGATTGAGACAGATTAAATAAAGTAGTAAAAGGGAGGGTGCGATGGAGCCAGTTGGAGGGAGAGATAGGTGGACATAATGACAGAGGCTGGAAGGAGATAAATTGATCTTGTGCAGAGGATGCAAATGCTGGAATTTGATAATTAAGGTTGGATTTGTGAACCAAATAATGGAGAGGTGATGACACCTGAAAAAATCAGTTAAACATGCAAGGCTTGTAGATCGCACAGTATAAGTGACCTTCACGATGAGGCTTACAAGGGCTAGGGAGTTTGTTGTTTGCAATCACCTACAGCTACATTCCCTTTATTTAATGTTGTTCTCCTCAATCTGCATTTCACATCAGGTTCTCCATTATCGTAACTTGGCCTGATTGCAATCCCCTTCTGCATACCAGCAGATTGAGAATGCACCTAAACCCCACAACTAGTGGAACACAACTCCATGGTCCCAGCCCCAATGCCTCAGCCTCAGAGATCTTGATTCCATTTAACTCATGATTTGATGGCATGTGTCTCCCAACCCAAGGATCTCCCCAGTCAAGATCCATCCTGAGATGGCGACTCATCTGAGTTAATCCGTTTGGTCTATTGTGGCCTTCCTTCTACACTATGGATGGGATAGGCACATGCTAATAAAACATCGCAGTCAATGGAACAGAGTTTAGGAAGTAACTAATGATACATTCTTGCCCCGTCTTGTCTTAATATCCAATAGAACAAGCATGGCTTAGTTAAAGTTACATTATACTGAATCCATTGTTAAATTCTCATATGTGTTACAATTTTTTAAATAATTTCTGTGAAATCCTGTTCAAATTATTAAGAACAAGTATTTTTGTCCTTGACTCTTACTGTGATAATGTTCAATAGAAAACAATTTATTTCTGTGCCATCCAAAGCTGTAGAAAGTGGAACCCCCTCTGAGTATATAGCTGTGAATATATAGCAGCCAAATGATTTGATGCATCTGACATAATCTCAATAGCATGCTCTGCCAACATTAATATCAGTACTCTCAATATTTACACGGTACTTTCAGTGTTACGATCTATTACCATCCTAAACTCCAAAATCTTCAGAATGCTTACATTTATATCAAATTAAACTGTGCTGACATTTGTGCATCTGGTGATCCTATTATTGTTGCAATGACTGAGCAATGATAAAATAAAAGAAATGTATTATATTTGCTAATAGAAACTCAGAATAATTGCTGTATCAAGTTTTAGTCTTAGATAGAGATACAAGATACAAGATGCATTTATTTGTCACATGTGCCAGTTGGCACAGTGAAATGTGATCACCATACAGCCATACAATAAAATAAAGAACACAACACACGATACAGTTCAACATAAAACATCCCCCCACAGCAGAATCAAAAGCTTCCCACTGTGAGGGATGGCACCAAAGTCAGTCATCTTCCTCTGATGTTCACCCGTGGTCGGGGCCTCCAATGTCGCTGCTACGGGCAGCCCCGCCAAACAGGCCCCCTCGCTGGGATGATGGCACTCCAATGTCGGAACGGGAAGCCAACCTCAGCGGCTTGGACCTCCAAAACTGCTGCCGCTTCCCACCGGAGTCCGCAGCTCCCGATGTCCCCAGGCCGTGCCGGACGGAGACTCCCACTGGCGGCCCTCGGCAAAGGGCCCCAGGACTCCACGATGTCGGTCAGCGCCGCCCGCACTGGGAGCTCCGTGAACCACGGCCCCGCGATGTTGGAGCAATGGGCCCAGCGCTCCGGAGCTCCAAACGGAAATCCAGGAAGGCATCGCCCACTCCCCGGTGAATCTAGCACCGCGCCGCCGAAGCTCTGGTCTCAGTTAGGAAAGACTGCTTCAATCCAACTGGTAGGCCGCAAGGTGGGGGTCGAGGACGCGATTCGGAGACATAGTCGCATCCTTACCAGGAAGCGACTGGGAAACGGTTCCCCCCCCCCTTACCCTACCCTCCCCACACAGAACACTAAAGAATCCCTAAAACAAACAGTTTAGAGAAACTAAAATTTTAAAAAGATAAGAAAAAAACGAACAGACTGTAGGCAGAGGAGCCTTCAATGCAGCGCCCCTAGTGGTTCTTAATAGAAACATATAAAATTCTTAAGGGATTGGACAGGTTAAGGGCCTGTCCCACTAGCATGCAACTCTATTCGATGAGCGCGATCTAACGTGGTCGCTTGAGCCGTCCGGCGTCGAGGGGCTGGTCCCACTTCGAATTGTGCGGAGTTCGTCCCGACATCGCGCTGGGCTCCGAAAAACTGACTATGTTCAAAAATTCCACGCGGCAACGGCTTGTCGGCTCGCAGTTGCCTCGACGCATTACACACCGTCTCAACGTCGTGCCTCCGTGACCCTCTCTGTAGGTGCCTCCGTGACCCTCTATGTGTGTGGCTCCATGGCCCTCTGTGTGTGTGCCTCTGTGCCCCTCTCTGTGTGCCCCTCTCTGTCCTGGCGAACTTACCTTAAGACTTCGCTCCAAGTTCGCCTCACTTTGCGCCGCGTTGCGCCACTCAGCCGACCTCCGCGCAGCCCTCGCTGCCGGTTTGGTCGCGCTTGCCGCATGCAGGAACATGCTGGTGGGAACGGCCCTGTACAGGGGATCACCCGACCTCCGCGCGGCCCCCATTTCTAGTTTGATCATGCTCATCGCATGGAGTCGGATGCTGGTAGGACAGGCCCTTTAGATACAGGAAAAATGTCCCTTGTGTTGGGGAAGTCCAGAACCTGGGGTCACAGTTTAAGAATAAGGTGTAGGCCATTCAGGCCTTAGATGAGGAAAATCTTTTTCACCCAGAGAGTTGTGAATCTGTGGAATTCTCTGCCACAGAAGGCAGTGGAGGCCAATTCACTGGATGTATTCAATAGAGAGTTGGATATAGCTCCTAGGGCTAACGGAATCAAGGAATATGGGGAGAAAACAACAACAGGATACTGATTCTCGATGATCAGCTGTAATCATTTTGAATAGCGGTGTTGGCTGTATGACCTACTCATGCACCTATTTCTATGTTTCTATATTTCTATGTTAATTTTATTTTGTATGATTTATTCATCATTATCCTAATCCTATATTCTGGTGTTGTCCCCATAGAGGCTGCTTTGGACTATTTAGCCCCATATTAAATAATACATGGTGTCCTAAATGTATTGTCCATTACAGAGGCATTTTATCTACCTCTCATATGACCAAATGTTTCCTACATTCTACCCTAGCTACACCCTCATAATTATATACTAGGCTGAGTGGGACCCTGTGGGTTCCAGCTTCACATGGGAGGGCTGGTCCCCCCAACGCAATATTCCACCTCTCCACCAATTCCAATATTGCTGGCCAGTGGGGGGGAGGGGGGGGAGGGGGGGAGGGAGGGGAGGGGGGAGAGGGTGCTTTCTGGAGTGCTAGCATGGGTGTTGTGGGCCAAAGGGACTGGTTTCCAGAGGGCTAGTATGGACATTGTGGAACAAATGTAATCTTGTGCTGGCAGCTCAGTCACTGAGGCCTGGCAGCTCAGTCACTCAGGCCTAGCAGGCTGGCAGCTCAGTAACACAGGCCTGGTGGGCTGGCAGCTCAGAAACTGCCAGAAATTCTGCCGAAAACAAGTGACAGACTATGTGAGAGAGGGGGGAGAGGGTGGATAATCAGTTTTGCAGGCCAAACAACTCATTTCATTTTCATCAAGGGCTAACAAATCATTTATTCAAGTACATTGCAGACTCACAGTTTAGTTGATTCCCAGCTTAGAATGAGAGTCGTGGCCTTTCCCTTACCATCTTGCAGAGAGACTGAGTCACATCCAGGCATCTGGGGTTTTATAGTCCTGCCCCCCCCTCCCCCCACCGAAAGGGGTGTTAGCTTCATCGCATTTATTGACAGGCAAGAGGATCTCAAGGTTTTTTAAACACTCGTAACTTTTTATCTTTCATCGATGGGAAAAATCCTCGGGGCCTGATTAGCGGAGAAGGACTGAGTAAGATGGCCAAAAATTATATCAATATATGGTAGCGTTTTTTCTAAAATCAATATGCAGCGCAGACAGGAAGTGATCAAGATGATACTTTTAATTATTTAGATAGTTTAATCATGTTCCATCTCAACCCCCTCCACTCCAAAGAAAACAGACTTCCCTAGTCTCTCATTATAACTGAGATGTTCCATTATAACTGAGATGTTCCATCTCTTTAAACCTCGTCTGTGCCCTCTCTAGAGTGATTACATATTTCCTATAGTGTGGTGACCTGAAATGCATTCAGTAATCAGCTGAGGTCTGACCAATGCTTTATCATGTTGGAACATATCCGACCTACCTCTGTATTCAATTACTGATTTAAGGCCAGTAACCCACGTGCCTTCTCAACCACATTATCCACCTGTGCCTGAGGTGAATTAGTGTATTGTATCGATTCAAAGGCAGAAATGTCATCTTCCTTGAAGGATTATACTGAGCTGTTCTAAGCTGACAACATGATAGGCCATGATTCCCATGTAATGGACAAACCTCTGACTTAAGCTCGTTATGCTGGAATAGAAGGTTTTATGATAGCTGTTTCGCATTTACAAAGCTGAATGTATTACTGCTGCCATGTGATATGTCTACTGATTCCATGGAGAAGGAATGAACACTGAGGTCTACACAAAGCTGTGCACTAAGTTAGAGTCGCATTCTTCAATGCTCCTTTATACTCTATATAGGCTTTATGACATACTCATACATCCGTCAATTATATACAGCATATGTGTAATTAATCAGTGTTTTGCTCTGCACTTTGAGTGAGTTCTCTGCAGCAGAACCAGTGTGATACCTTACCTTCTCTTGATCTGTCACATTCCAGTAGATATCGGATCATCCTTTATGCTTATTTCTAAAATGTACTTCCTATTTGTCATGTGAGTAGCTAGGAATGGGTGATAGTTTAATTTCATCTTCTTGGTTTGTATCCTTTTCCTCCACTGACTGACACTGTTACATTTCTTGGGCACCAGAAATGACAAAGATAAAAGGCCTCGATATAGGTGCAAGAAATATAAATTGCTTCCTACAGCACCTGCGGCCAGTACAGTAAAAATAACCATGAGAGGAGTCAAATATGAGTGGGAAAGCCAGGTGGAACAGGATCTTGGTTAAGGTACATCACTAACTCTGAAAATGATCCAGAGATCAAAATAAATGTATGTTCCAGCTGATAAAACTGCCTGTCCTTGCCAACATCTAATCCAAAGAGATGCACCCCTCCCCAGGTACTTTTCCCTGCAACTGCAGGAGATGCAAGACCTGTCCCATTACTTCCCTCCTCGACACCATCCAAGGACCCTAACAGTCTTTTCAGGTGAGGCAGAGGTTCACTTGCACCTCCTCCAACCTCATCTACAGTATCCGCTGTTCCAGGTGTCAACTTCTGTACATCGGCTAGACCAAACACAGGCTCGGCGATAGTTTCGCTGAACATCTCCACTCAGTCCACCTTAACCTAACTGATCTCTCAGTTGCTTAGCATTTTAATTCTCCTCCCATTCCCAATCTGACCTTTCTGTCCTGCGTCTCCTCCATTGTCAGAGTGAGGTCCAATGCAAATTGGAGGAAAAGCACCTCATATTTTGCTTGTGTAGCATACACCCCAGTGGTGTGAACATTGATTTCTCTAACTTTAATTAGCCCTTGCTTTCCCTCTCTCTCCATCCCCTCCCCCTTCCCAGTTCTCCCATTAGTCTTACCGTCTCCGACTACGTTCTATCTCTGTCCCGCCCACTCCCCTGTCATCAGTCTGAAGAAGGGTCTCGACCCGAAACATTACCCATTCCTTCTCTCCAGAGATGCTGCCTGTCCCGCTGAGTTACTCCAGCATTTTGTGTTTATCTTCGATGCAGAGAAGAAACAGATAATCCAGCTGCTCGGAATATAATGCTTTTGCAGCCTCCATTGGCCCTGGTATTGCTGATTGTCTGTTGAACGGAACAGTGATGTAGTTGATAATTTTCTCATTACCACTATCAAGCACCTTTGGCCAATTTGGTAAATGGAAAGCCAAAATTAATAATGCAGAGAACACAAGTTCAAATCCGACCATGAGAGTTTGAGAATTTTAATTCACCTTAATAAATCTGGAACTAAAAATACACACCGTATGTAAGTGCTATCATTAAGCTGTCTGAATGTTGTAATATCACAACTAGTACACTAATATACTCTTGGGAAGAAATAATATTGTTCTTGTCAAATAAGGCCAAAAAGATGTGGCTGCAGAAATGTGGATGTATTGCTTGTGATCTTCCAAAATCCAATAGCTTGGAGGAAGGACCCAGCAGAATAAAAAGCAACATGAGTTCCACAGGTATTCAAAAAAGAAGGCAAGGTGAAGAAGGGAACTTTTGACCTGCTGGCCTGATGTGTGGAACACTTTGAGAACATAAAGTTTAGGATATTTATGGGGAGGTATAAGTTGGTTCTCAGGTGAATGTGTTAAATTGGGGAAGGATAATTAAAACAATGTTGGGCAGGAATTGGGGAAAGTTGAGTGGGATCTGCTATTTGGGAGAAAATGCACATGTGACATGTTGGAGTCTCATAAAGATCCTTTAGTATAGTTTAGTTTTTTATTGTCACATTTACCAAGGTACAGTGGAAAGCTTTTGTTTGTGTGCTATCCAGTCAAATAAATGACTATGCATGAATACAATCAAGCGATCAACAGTGTACAGATGAAGGATAAAGGAGACAACTTTAATGTCACTTAAAAAAAGATACAAAGTGCTGGAGTGACTTAAAGGTCAGTCAGCTTCTCTGGAGAAAATGGAAAGGTGGCGTTTCAGGTCGAGATCCTTCTTCAGACATCTGACAGATCTCACTTGAAACATCACCTATCCATGTTCTCCAGGGAAGCTGTCTAACTTGCTGTGGTACTCCAGCACTTTGTTTTTTTTAATAAGCCAGCATCCCCTGCCTCATCAATGTCACTGTTACAATGCACACTGAATCAGCCTTTGTTTGTGTCCGATGTAAATGAGTAACAAAAGCCTTGCATTATTGAATACATTCCCATCTTTATTATTCTACAATGTGTTGGATTTATATTGGTTTCTTTCATCCCTCTGCAGGCTTTATATTTCAAACCCGCTGTGTCCTGATCATATTATTTTGAAAAGCAGGTGAAGAAGTATCATTAAAGCCTAGATAAAGTTTTGAACATATTCATTAATAACACTAATATCATATGGGCTGCTTTGACTCTTGCATGGTTTTAAAGCTAATATATTCCTGATATAAACTAATTGAGAAAATTTAAATAGGTGGCTGAAGAACAATCAGAAATAGACTTCCCTAATTAAAAGGATTTATTCAGAATAAGTAAACTGGATGCAAGTTGCAATCTACACAACAACATTTTACAAACATGACTGTAAAAATGTATGATAAAAAGACTGAAAGAAATGAAAAAACTACATTTAGAGAGAGATATCTGAATCAAGAATTAGAATGAGAGGAAGGTGCTTTAAAGAAGAATTTAGGGGAATGTCATAAGTTATAAGGTCATGTGATAGGAGCAGAATTAGGCCTTTCGGCCCATCAAGTCTATTCCGCCATTTAATCATGGCTGATATACAGTATCTCTCCCTCCTAACACCATTCTCCTGCCTTCTTTCCATAATCCTTGACACCCATACTAATCAAAAATATATCTCAGCCTAAAAAATATCAATTGACCTGACCTAGACAGCCTTCTGTGCAAAGAATTCCACAAATACATCACCCTCTGACAAAATAAATTCTTCCTCATCCCCTTCTTAAAGGAACATCCTTTAATCTGAGGCTATGGCCTCTGGTCCTAGACTCTCCCACTAATGGAAACATCCTCTCCACATCCACTCTTTCCAAGCCTTTCCATATTTGGTAAGTTTCAATGAGGTTCCCCTCTCATCATTCTAAAGTGCAGGCCAAGTGCCATGAAATGCTCATCAGTCTTGAAAGTCTTTCATATTGAAAGGCTAGAATGCACTGTGGCAGAGGTGATAGAAACAGATGCAATCATACCATTTAAGAAATAATTAGACCGGCACTTGAATAGGCAAGGACAGATTATGGACCAAATGCTGTGAATGGGATTAGTGTAGATGTGCCAAATAGTCAACATGAATGTTGTGGGCTGAAAGGCCTCATTCTGTGTCTTGCATCTCTATGACTCTAACAGGCTGGTTGTTTATGAAGATTATGTTGGTGGAGGCATATCTAGCTTATTTCATTTCGGAGTCACGTGAGTGACTTCGTGAAGAGCCCGCCGGCGCGCATGCTCGACATATCGTCGTACCGCGTTGCTGCGACGGCTGGCGGTGGAGCGCGCTCCTCGCCAGCCCTTCATAAGGGGCCACGGAGGTAAGTATTCTACCTTTAGTTGGTGGTCCTTGTTGTCTGATTATGTCTTGCAGCAAGGACATGGATGGGAGTTCGAAGGGCCGGAGGACGTCAGGACGAGTTCGCCGGTCAACAGTTCCGGGGCCGTTACCATCGGCAGTACCTGCAGCGCAGGCCGGGACTCAGGCGGAGATGTGGGTAAGCCCTGTGTTCACAGGTCCAGATCCGCCAGCACACCACAGCTCGGAGGAGTTCGATGAGGAGGAGTGTGGTGTGCCGCCAGAGCAGGGGGACCCTGCCATGGCAGTCAGGTCGTCAGCGGGCACGCTGGCGACCTCGAGCTGGGTGCGTGCGGCTGCACGGCCCGTTCCACTCAGCCCTCCGAGAAGGGGGAGGGCAGGAGCCCAGAAGCCTAACCCTACCAGGGCTAAGGCATTGCCTGACACGGAGGAGCGGTCAGGTTCCAGGGCGAGACCCGGGGCGGCTGTGAGGTCCAGCCGGCACACCCCGACTCTCGACGCCGGGACGGGTCGGTCGAGTTGGGTCTCGTCACGGTCGCCGAGCCCCCCATGGATGGGTGGGCGAGAGCATGCGTCGGCAACGTCCACGATGTGGGCAGCCGGCAAGACTGCGCGGGCCCCAGGCAGCCATGCTTCGGCTGGTGCCGACACCTCGCCGCAAGTGCCCTTAGTGGCAGCGGCTTCAGCTCCCGCTAAACGGAGGCGGTTGAACACGCCCGCGCAGGAATCGCGCAGTTTCGCCTCGGCGGCTGTTAGCGACAACTACCGGCACCGGCAGGGCCTCGACGAGGTGCGGGCCGATGACAGGAGCCCGGTTTTCTTTTCAGAGCCAGAGGACTCCGACCACCTGAGTGTTCAGGGTGAAGGGCGTATTGACCGTATGGAGCGGCTGCTGGAGCTCCTGCTTCAACGTCAACAACAGCAGGGCAGTAACAGGCACAGGGCGTCTTCACCAACATCTACTATCAGCCTGGAGCAGCAGGAGGAGGAGGTTCTGGTGGATCCTGTACCACCTCCGTTGGAGGTGCCAGCGGAGGAACTCTTGGATGTGGCGACCAAATTCGCGGCCCCACATACGGCTGGTCTTCCTCTAAATACAAAGCTGGCAGCCACAGTGGACTTTCTTAATAATCAGGTGCTGCAGGAAGAAGTCCTCATCCAGGCTATGAGCCGTCACAAGGCTCCATCAAACTGCAACTCTCTCAACGTGCCTGTGGTCAATACGCCAATATGGGGCAACATCAGTGCGGCTATCCGTCAACAGGAGCTAAAATTGCAGCGGATCCTGAAACTCCTCACGGCCGGTATTACCGCCTTTGCGCGGTCGGTGGACGGGGACGAACTGAACTTGGACCAGGAAGATGCTCTGGCCTTATTGTGCGCGACCCAGCACGAAATCAACGGGTTTCGCAAAAACAGCATCCGCCCAGCACTCAACCCGAAGTTTGCAGGATTGTGCAAACCACCGCCGCCGCCGCCGCCCCGTCAGCTCTTTGGTGAGGACCTCTCGAAGAGAGTCAAAGAGCTTGACGAACAAGCCAAAATGGTGGGGATCATGCGCTCTCAGAGTGCCCCCACACCGTCAGGCTCAAAAGCTCCATACATTCGCTCACGAGGGTCGGCCAGTGCCTCGACGAGGACTCACCCTCTAGCTCCACAATGACAACAGCACCAGAACCAGCACCAAGGGTCTTTTTTAGGACAGGGTCGGCAGAGACCTTTGTGGAAATCGAAGACGCCGCGCCCTCAAGCCAACCCAGCACCTCCACGGCCACCCACACGTGTCAAGGACCGCCGGTAACCACGGAGGTGAGGGGGTCTGGTTCTCTTTTTTCTCTCTGTTTAACTTCCCATGTTGGTGGTCGTTTACGGTTGTTTTTGGGTGCATGGGGTAATTTTACTGGTGATGAGTATGTGTTGCGGAATATTCAGGGGCATAAAATTGAGTTTATTAATGGCGACATTCCTCCATCCCAGCACATGCCTGGTCGTACGTTCAAATTGTCTGCTGCAGAACAGGCAGCAGGTTATAAGGAAATTTTAAGTCTGGAACAGAAGGGGGTGATTGAGAAAACGGTGCATGAGCCAATTGAATTTGTTTCGAACATATTTACTAGACCTAAGAAGGATGGAGGCTGTCGTGTCATTATTGATCTAAGCCGTTTGAATACGTTTGTAAGATATACTCATTTTAAAATGGATACGTTTGAAACAGCCAAATCATTGATTTCTCATGGCTGCTTTATGGCATGCATTGATTTGAGGGATGCATATTCAGTATCCATCCAGAAATATGATAGAAGGTTTTTGAAATTTATCTGGATGGGGCAACTTTGGCAGTATAAGGCTTTGCCTAATGGGCTCACTACAGCCCCTAGATTGTTCACTAAATTGGTGAAGCCAATCATGGCTTATTTGAGACAACGACATCATATAGTTATGGCCTATTTAGATGATGTCTTTATTGTGGGCCACACCCTGCAATTGGCTGAACAGGGTGTTGCAGCTGCTGTCAATATATTTCAACAATTAGGATTCATTGTCCATCCAGAGAAATCGAAGTTCTGCCCTGCCCAGGTAATTAATTACCTAGGGTTCACGGTGAACTCAATGAGCATGAGGATAACTATACCAATTAACAAAATTGAGGAAGTCACTCAGGTGTGCAGAGATTTAATTGGCACCTATATACCATCGATTCGGCATACAGCCACAGTAATTGGCAAGCTAGTGGCTTTGTTTCCGGCAGCACGATATGGACCTTTGCATTATCAGAATTTGCAAAGAGCTAAAATTACTGCGTTAAAACAGAACGCTGGTCATTACGATCGATCAATGCAGCTGCCGTCCGAAGCGATAACTGAGTTGCAATGGTGGGGGTGTCACATTAGCAACTCATTCAAGCCTGTTAGGGAGGCTAATCCGGTGGTATATTTAGAGACTGATGCAAGCTCCAATGGCTGGGGAGCTACTGATAATTGCTCTAGTTGTGGGGGCAGATGGGACACCCTTGAGTCATCGATGTTGTTGACTCAAGGGATTAACTATTTGGAGTTGCTGGCAGCATTCCACGGACTTCGTGCATATTGTTCCAAGCTTGTTGGAGCACACGTCCGTCTCCAAATAGACAACACCACAGCTGTGGCATATTTAAACCATATGGGTGGTACCAGGTCAGTTTCGTGTGACAAATTGGCTAACTCAATTTGGCTCTGGTGTGTTCAAAGAGACATTTGGATTTCAGCTACCTATTTGCCAGGTGAGCTTAATACTGTGGCGGACACCAGGTCACGCAAATTTAATGACAATATTGAATGGATGTTGCATCCTGAGATTTTTTCTAAAGTCACAGCCACATTTGGTATACCGGACATTGACCTTTTTGCGTCACGGTTAAACCATCAGGTACCAGCCTACGTTTCATGGGAACCAGATCCTGGGGCAATAGCGCTAGATGCATTCTCGCTGGACTGGGGGAATTGGTTTTTCTATGCCTTCCCTCCGTTTTGCCTCATCAGTCGGGTATTGCGAAAGATTCAGGCAGATGCTGCCAAGGGCATCCTTATTATACCCGACTGGCCCACACAGCCTTGGTATCCGGTGGTCTTTGACATGCTCAACGAACCTTGTGTCCTTTTGAAGGGTTGCCCACAATTGGTTACTCACCCTGTCTCAGGGGAGCCACATCCCTGCCATGGCTATTTAAATTTGTTGGCTTGCAGGTTCTGAACAGGCCGTTAGTCCAATACGGCCTCTCGGCTCGGACCATGGATACCATTGGGGCGTCGTGTCGAGAGTCCACAAGGCGAAGATACCGCTCGCATGTTAAGAAGTGGGAAGCCTACTGCAGCCGCTCTCGCATCACGTACGATGACGTGACAATAACCGACGTCCTGGAATTCCTCGCGGGGTTGCACCATGATGAACACTTAAGTTACAGTGCCATCAACAGCGCCAGAAGTGCGCTATCATTCTACTCAATATTGGGGTAGGATCCAACAGGCTAGTGTCCAGACTCATGCGGGGTATATTCAATATGAATCCGCCTACACCACGCTATAATATCACCTGGGATGTCAGGGATGTATTAACCCTGCTCAGGACGTGGTCTCCCATGGAAGGGCTCCAACTGGACCAACTCACCATGAAGCTGGTGATGTTACTAGCGCTGACTTCAGCTCAGAGGGTACAGACACTACACAAACTTCGTGTCGACAGAATGACATCTACCCCTACAGAAGTAGTCTTTTTCATTGACGAGCTACTAAAGCAGCATAGACCTGGGTGCACAGGGCTGCAGCTGAAGTTCCCGGCATACCCCGCAGATGCTAGGCTATGTTTAGCCTCACATATCCGCCACTATGTCAACGTGACTGCACGCATCAGAGGAATGGAGAGATACCTGCTTGTCACTCATAAGAGACCTCATCATCGAGTGACAGTCCAGACGATATCCAGGTGGCTTCGAGTCGTCTTGGGTAAGTCAGGTATCGACACTAATGTGTTCAAGTCTCATTCCACCAGGGCTGCATCGACGTCAGCGGCGAGGGTCATGGAGGTGCCCATGGACCTAATTCTCGCCACAGCAGGATGGGCTAATGAAGCTGTGTTCCAGCGTTTTTATAACAAGCCTGTTGCTGCTCCTCTACAGTTCGCAGAAGCCGTGCTGAATGCAGGTCAAGAACGTGGAGATGTCCCCGCATGAGGGGTTTTTGATTTGTTATTAATAAATATGCTCTTGTTTTGCAGTATGAACTATTGAGCAAGTTTGTTCCTCCCATCCATCCCTGGTAGTGGTGTGTCAGCATGGACGTGGTCCAGGGCGTGTAATCACAGAAGCTTTGAAGTCTTCACGAAGTCACTCACGTGACTCCGAAATGAAATAGTAAGATTGAACGAGAACTTACCAGTTCGAAGGTTGATCTTTATTTTATGAGGAGTCGAAGTGAGGGATTTCGTGCCCTCCTCGCCCAACCCTCAGTCACCTTCATCTGGTAATCTTAGTCAATTCAATCATACTATGCGAAGTCATTTCTATTGTTGGTTCTGTGATTCCACGCCGCTACTTTGAAGTATGTCGAGCATGCGCGCCGGCGGGCTCTTCACGAAATCCCTCACTTCGACTCCTCATAAAATAAAGATCAACCTTCGAACTGGTAAGTTCTCGTTCAATCTTACTATTCTTTACAACCTTACAACAGGTAAGGTATTGGAAGATCCAATGAGGTCTTCTATTGCTCGTCGGATGATTTTATCTTTGATATCTGTAACTCCGAGGAAGAAAACATCACTAAAAAGTGGCCAACAAGCAGTTTGTTCAATGTTGCTGGAATGAAAAAGTAACAATTGTTTTTCTGTCTCTGAAGAAACATCAGACGTACACTAATTCACTGACTTTTTGACCAGCATTGACTCTTTCACTTATTTTGGTACACTGACTGACATTGACTGATGGACCTTCATTGACTCACTGACTTCATTAACTCTCAGTTTAAATATATTTAAATAGATTTTCCTGCTTGATTAGTTGTGTTTCATACCGCTCCCCTTTCCTGGAACCTGCTCCACCTCTGAATCCTCTGAGAAAACGATACTCCTCTCATTTCTCTACTTCTTGATTTTCATTTTGTTTTTTCATTATTGGTGATATTATCGTAACTTGACTGGGGCAGGAGATTGCAACCTTCATGTGGTCCACCCTGTTTCGACAAATGCAATGAACCTACCGTGCACAATCAAATAAGACCAAAAAGATCAAGTTGTCCTACAACTTTAGGCTGTGTATGCTATTACACAAGAAGAAGAAGATGAAGATAGGGGCCTTTAATCCAGAATTACATTTCCACCCTCCTGTTCTGGTATAGCTCCACTTTGCTTTAAGATGCTCTTTGACGTCTACCTTTTTGGTCAAGTATTTTGTCATCTGCACCAATATATCCTTGTCGTTCAGCATGTCATTGTATTTGTTATCAATCCCAAGAAATGCTTTGGAAGCTTATATGGTGTTTAACTCTCTGTGTAATTTCAGGTTACAACTACTGCTGTGCTGTGTTTGGAAAACAATTGATAAGTGACTTGATTATGGAAGGGATGAGTACATCATCCTTTGGCTCAGTCAGCCTGGAGGTAGAATTGTCAGAGCCGAAGACCCAAAGCCCTGGAGATCCCACTGTAAACCTTCCTGTTTCTACATCTTTCTTTTCTTCTTAATTGCAAAGAAATCATGAGAGTAAAAAATTAGAAATAAGATTAAGATAAAACTATTTATATTAACAACAAGGGGATAGTCTGAAGAAGGGTCTCGACCCGAAACGTCTCCCATTCCTTCTCTCCAGAGATGCTGGTTGTCCCATTGAGTTACTCCAGCATTTTGTGTCTAACTACTGTTGACTGATATGGTTGAAAGGCCAAAAAAGCAATTGACCTTTATTCTAGAGGCCCATGGGTAAATGCACAGATGCTTCGTCTGTAACCTTCACAAATTCTTTCCATTCTGGCAGTGTTTTATTAGAATGGAACATTGCAAATCCAAGTGTAGGAAAGAACTGCAGATGCTGGATTAACTCAAAGATAGACACAAAGCTTGGTCTCAAGAAGGGTGTCAACCCAAAACATCACCTATTCCTTCTCTCCGGAGATGCGGCTTATCCCGCTGAGTTAAGCCAGCATTTTGTGGCTATCTTCGATTGCAAATCCAATGGTTTCAGACAGGAAAAGATGGAGAAGGAAAATAGGGAATGGCATCTCCAGATGTTCATGCCTCTATTCTCCTCAACCTGGCCGGTACAGAGGCCACTTGACG
This sequence comes from Raja brachyura, assembly GCA_963514005.1. The sequence goes on along the minus strand of OY740784.1, from coordinate 98,866,831 downwards.
TGCTAGAAAATTTAATTATGCCCCGGCACAGTTCAATGCTGTAGGTGTCCAGATTGTTCCGGCTGAATCTTTTCAAGACCCTGAGTGCCTACTTAACAAGTTCAGACAACTATGTGAGTTACGCATTAATCTTGTGATGGAACACCATGAATTTTTTTTGCGCAGCCAAAGGCAGGGTGAACCTGTCGATGCGTACATCATTTCTTTGAATCACATCGAGTTTGATAATTTGTGTGATAGTCTGATACCAGACAGACTGGTTTATGGAATTCTCAATGATAAGGTGAACTTCTACGTGATGTTGATTTCACTCTGGAGTGTGTTGAAAATCACTGTTGTATTGCAGAAATGACAGATTCCCACACCAAATCTTAGGGGTAGGTTCCCCATTCTGCCTATAATGTTAATGTTGCCGGTACGGTTTATCAGACCCAACGCCAGTTTTCACAGGTGCCCAGTAGATCTGGTGTTAAGTTCATTAATAATTGTGTGAACTTTGGAGGTTCGCATGCAGGCATTTATGAATGTTGCCCGTCTATGGAAAACTTTGCCACTTCTGTAAACACAGAAATCACTTCATTCATCATTGCCATTCGCTTGGAAACATAATAGAGACAAAGCAATCTGTCCACCTGCTCCAACGTGAGAGCTTAGATCCAGAGCCATCCCATGCGGCTCCCATGCAAGCTTCTCTGACTAACGAGGACATACTGCCTGCTAACGAGAGACTGGATATCAACATACATTCCTTGTTGGATTTGTCTCGTAAACATCAAGATCCCATGGTCACTCTCCTCATTAACGGAATTAATGATATTGTTAAACTCAACACTGGAGCTCGTTGGAACATTTTATCCTCAATACGATTAGAAAAAACGAGATCATCAATCACACGGCCGCCACTCTACTTCCATTTGCACGTGGCACTGTGCTCCCTATTGGTCAAGTTGAGCTACGATGCTATCTTGATTCATGTGTCCACAGCCTGAGCTTCTTTATTATCCGAGAAAAAGTGCCTTCTCTGCTAGGCATTGATGCTTGTAACGACCTGGGCTTGGTCTCCTTCAGTACATCAGTCTATCAATTGTCTGCTACATGAGGCTTCACTCAACATATCCTGACACAATACAGTGGTCTGTTTGATGACAAGCAGGTTACCTGTCAAGTACACAATCACGACTGACCCCAAGGTACTCCCAGTTGTCCGTCTGGCACACTGGATTCCCCATGCTATGCGGGACCATGTACAAGGTGATCACGACAGAATGGTGACAATGGGTGTGATTACGACCGTCACTGACCCATCGAATTGGGTCTCGACCATGGTCGTAGCAACGAGAAAGAATAAGGAAGAAATATAGATTTGCATCAATTCTAAAGACATAAACACTGCCATTAAACGGCCACACTATCTCATGCGCACGGTGGAAGAAATTGTAATGCAGCTGGGCAAGGTGACTGTATTCTCAGTGCTAGATGCCAAGAGTTCATTCTGGCAGATTGCCTTCAATCACAACTCCTCCAAGTTAACCACCTTCAACACACCTTTTGGACGTTACAAATTTATTTGTATGCCATTTGGCAAAAGTTGTGCTCGTGAAGTATTTCAACGCACTATGTATCAATTGTTTGCAGGTTACCCATGCTCCATTGTAGTTGATGATATTCTTGTTGCTGGACAAACTATTCAAGAACACAACCCAAATTTAAAGAAGGTTTTGATCCGCGCTAAAGAAATCAACCTCAAGTTCAACCTTCTAAAGTGAAAATTCAGAGTAAATGAGGTGAACTATGCAGGCCATGTGTTCACTAAAGATGGCCTCAAACCCGATCCATCAAAAACCATTGCTATCAATGAGTTACCGGCACCCACAGACCCGCTCAGCCAACAGAGATTCCTTGGCATAGTGAATTATTTGGGGAAATTCATTCCAAACTTCAGTGAACTATCGGCCCCACTGCGCCAGCTAAACCACAAAGACATTGTTTGGGCCTGGCATGAGCAACAGCGGGGGGCATTTGACACTCTCAAACAACAGATGTCTTGTGCCCCCACTCTCGCCTACTTTAATGCTAAATTACCGGTCACCCTAACTTGTGATGCCTCGCAGTACTGTAAAGGAGCAGCTTGCCTCCAAGATGATGGTGACGGCAACAGGACTATTGCCTATGTTTTGCGCACCATGACAGACACAGAACAACGCAGATTGAAAAGGAGCTGCTAGTGGTAGTTTTCTCATGCAAGAAGTTTAATGACTTCGGACAAACGGTCATGATCGAAACTGACCATCAGCCCCTAATCAGCTTTTTAAACAAACCAATACACGCCACTCCAGGATGCCTTCAATGGATGTTGCTACAGCTTAAGAAGTATGATATTGTTCTAATCTACAAACGTGGCAAAGACATGCACCTGGCTGACACCCTCTCGTGTGCTCCTCGAAAGACCTGTGAGGGTTCGTCCATACCAGATGACGGTTTTGTGGTTACAGTGTTTCCTTTATTCCCTCATCCTGCTTGGAGGACCGGGTAGCCCACTGCTGCTGACAATACCTTATGATCGCTCTCCTCTGTCATGAAGCGCGGTTGGCCTGACAAGCAATACAATCTACCACTTCCAGTTTGGCCCTTCTTTGCCGTTCAGGATGAGCTAGTACTACAAAATGGCATTATCATTAAGGGCCACAAAGCTGTAGTTCTTGCCTCTCTACACAACAAGCATTTTGATGCAGTCCATGCGGGACACCCAGGCGCCGAAGTAACTGTCCTGCGAGCAAAAAACATTTTTTTATGGCCTGGCATGGCCGATTTCATTCACGAGAAAACGGAATCCTGTGCAGTGTGCAACAATTTGGCACCACATCAACAAAAGCAACCACTTCTCTCACACCCGGTTCCTGCCCTCCCTTACAGTCCTGCCAGGACTAGAGAGTGTGAGCAATAGCGAGAGGTTGAGTAGGCTGTGTCTCTATTCCTTGGAGGATGAGGGGTAATTTTATTGAGGTGTATAGAATCATGAAAGGGATAAATCAGGTAGATGCAGAGAATCTCTTGCCCAGAGTAGGAGAATCGAGGACCAGATATCATAGGTTCAAGATGAAGGGGAAAAGATTTAATAGGAATCTGAGGGGTAACTTTGTCACACAAAAGGTGGTGGGTGTAAGGAACAAGCTGTCAAACAACGTAGTTGAGGTTGGGACTATCCCAACATTTAAGAAACAGTCAGACAGATACATGGATAGGACAGGTTTGGAGGGATATGGACCAAATACAGGCAGGTGGGACTAGTGTAGCTGGGACATGTTGGCCGGTGTGGGCAAGTCGGGCCAAAGGGATGTTTCCACACTGTATTACTCTATTACTCTATAACTGACTCTCTAATTGTGTTGTGTTTGAATTGACCGGCTATTAATTGTGGAGTGCCATAAGGATTATTGCATGGCACTCTGCAAGTTACAGTCAATATTAATTATTTAGATGAATGATAGTGTGTAACATGTCTAGATTTGATGACAAAACAAGGTGTGAGAAGTTTACAAAGAGCATGCAAAATAATTTCAAGAAATTCAAGAGATTCAATTGAATCATCCTTTTTTAATCAGCATTACACAACTGAAACTTATTTTCAAATGACATGCAAATAGTGGTTTCAGGATCCCTATGTATTGCCAATAAAGTGTCACAGGAGAACTTATCCCATGCTCTCCTGTGGAGTGAGAGAACAATAGGGAACATCAGTTATAGTAACATAGGGTTTAGAATACTATGAGTAAAATAATCAGTCCCTTTTGGGTGCAACTATTCCATTGGAGAATTTGTCTGGTTAATTTTCAGTTCATATTGAATTTAACAATTGTTGTTTCATCAGGCAGAGATTGTTTTGGTATGGTTTTTAATAGGAAGATTAAGATTACGATGAGGTATTATGTGAAGAAGCCCGCCAGCCTGCATACTCGTCAACCTTTTAAGCAGCTGTGTGAAATCACAGATAACAGTTGTTGAACTGATTATAGGAAGATTCGAGAAACTAGAACTACCACATGACCTTTATGAGAAGAGGGTTGGGAGCGGAGGGCATGTAATCCCTCATCGTCCATGTGGCATGATAGAAAAATAGACTATGTTTTATGATCTGCGGCCTAGCATTTTACCCTGAACTAATGCCTTAAAATAGTATGATTAAATGAGAACTTACCAGTTTGAAGTTTTATCTTTAGTTTATGAGGAGTTACGATGAGCGATTATGTGAAGAACCCCGCCAGTCGACATGCGCGTCAATCTTCAAAGCAGCGGTGTGAAATCACAGAAGAACAACACTGGAAGTATTGTAGTAAGATTATAAACCTAGAGCTACCAGATGAGCTTTGTGATATGAGGATTGGGAGCAGTGGGCACCGAATCGTTCATCATAACTCCTCATAAAATAAAGATGAAACTTCAAACTGGCAAGTTCTCATTTAATCTTCCTATTTAACTTCGGAGTCACGTGAGTGACTACGTGAATAATTCAAAGCTCTGTGATTTCATGCCGCGAACATGAGTTCATGCCACACACTGCATCAGTTGACCAGAGATGATTGAAAACTAATAATGCATTCAGACATGACATAGATTTAAAACATGCTGATGCTATTAATAAACAAATGATATATAAAGAATAATAGTGACCCCTCATATCGAGGAGTAAACTACAGAACAGACCCTAAAATTGAGTTGGCAAACAACCCTGGCCTGTCAATGGGTTTATTATAAAAAATGTAGAATGTTCGCTGGATCGACCATCGATGTGGTCCAGTGGAACCTCCATAACACTCGCTACTGATGTTGTTGCGGCCCTGGTGGAGTGAGATTTTAAAACATCAGTGTCCACTCCTGCACAAGCCTTAACCACCTGGAGATGGTCTGCACTGATACCGTCTTGTGTGGTTTTTTATAACTAACAAACATTGCCAGTTCAGTGCCTCTAAGGTTCTTTGTGGCCTTAAAATACTGTTGCATATGTGTGAACTCACCCAACCGAAGGTCCATAGGGTATGCCATAAATTCCAGTTTTAGACCTGACACCCCTGGTCTGCTCTGCTTGACTAGCTCATGAACATAAAATGTTATTTTATTGGTAGATGTTACCATTCTGTCCAGCCGTAGCTTATGCCGAAACCAGCGCCATGAGCATAAACACTTTATAAGTGAGCTTGACCAAAGACAAGAATGTAGCTGGAGCCCACCGGCGAAGCAGCGTTAGCAAAATGTTAACCTCCCATATCTCCGTGTACCTGGGCCTGGGGGGATTTGTGCCGTGTCATATGTTATATTAGACTACGAACAAAACACCTCCCATCTCTTGATGTAAGAGCTGTACTGCTTCTTGGTGCTATCCCTCCAGGCCACAGTGATCACGTCCACAGTTCGTGCTGACAATCCGAGCCCCAGGAAAGGACTTCTTCAAAACGGCAAATCAATAAATTGATTCGATCATGCAGCGGATTGCCTTCCTGAGTCAGCATATTATTGCATTTGGAAATATCATATATGGTTCTGTTATCATTCCCAATATCAGTGGGAACCATGGCTGTGTAAGCCAGTCAAGCACTACCAAAATGCCTGGTGCAATCTTGCTGGATATTTTGCAAGCACCGACTGATGAGGCAAAATGGAGGGAATGCATAAAAGGGCATTCCTCCCCAGTGTAGCGAGAATGCATCTATCACCACTGCCACAGGGTCTGGCTCCCATGCAACATATTTTGGCAACTGGTGATTGAGCCTAGATGCAAACAAATTGATATCTGGTGTTCCATACCAAGCAACAATGTCGTTAAACACTTTATGATCCAACATACATTCTGTGTTGTCACTAAATTTCTGTGACCTGGTGTCCGCCACCATATTAAACCTACCCGGCAAGTAGGTAGCTGAAATCCAAATGCTTCTTTCAATACACCAGTGCCAAATAAGGTTAGCTAAATTATGACAGGATACTGGCTTGATTCCATCCATGTGATTAATATATGCTACCGCTGTAGTGTTATCAATCTGTAGTTGAACATGCAGATGATGCATATTCCCACAATAAGCTTTCAACCCATAGAGTGCCCCCAGCATCTCTAGGTAGTAAATACCATGTAACTGAAGAATTGATGCACATCCCATCTGCCACCACAACTAGAGATGGTATTAGTTGCTCCCCATCTTTGAGCACTAGCATCAGTTTGTAATATAACTGAAGGTTTGTTCACCAAAATGTTACTGGAGCAACGCCGAATATTGGTCATCCACCATTGTAACTCTGATATAGCTTCAGTTGGTAACCGCATAGTTCTGTTAAAATGACCTAAATGGTATTTGAGTGCTTGCTCCTTTGCATGTTGTAAATTTTGATAATGCAAAGGCCCAAATTGGGCAGCTGGAAAAACAGCCACTAATTTGCCAATTACACTGGCTACTTGTTGAATGGATGGTTGCACCATACAGGCTTCTATTAATTCCAATCTCTTGCCCCAGGAGGGAGTCACAGACATATTAATAGAGTTAATGGTAAATCTGAAAATAATCAATCACTCTACTTGGTATCTACTTGGATTTAACTGGATGGATGAGAAACCCCAATTTCTCAAATGTGAGTTTTGTGGCTGAAACAGCTAATTTAGCTAATTTCAGTGTTTTCCAAGTATGCCATAACAATTTGATTTTGAGTTCTAAGTAGCCCAATCACCGGTTGCAATAAGTTGGTAAATAATATGGGAACTGAAGTTAACCCATTAGGCAATGCTTCAAACTGCCACAGTTGCCCTATCCAGCTCAACTCCCAATATCTCCGGTGATCCCTGTGAATTGGTATGGAATAGTATGCATCTTTGAGATCGATGCATGCCATAAAGCATCCTTTGGAAATCAGTTGTTTGGCAGTAATGAAGTTTCCCATTTAAAAATGTCGATACTGCACATAAGAGTTAAGTTGAGATAAATCAAGGATGATTTGGCACCCTCCATCTTTCTTTTGTCTGGTAAATATATTAGAAATAAATCGGTGATGTTCATGACTGGATCTCGATTGGCCCTTCTGTGTATAATGTGTGAATTTCTGCTGGTATATCCAAACCTTCCTGTTGGGAAAGAACAAATGTCTGGCTTGGTGTATGTTGTGTGGATGGCAATGAATTGGAAAGGAATTCAATTGGGAACCCTTGTATACTGTGCAGTATAAACAGATCTGATGTTATCCAACGCCATTCATTCAAAAACAAGTGTAATGTACCACCAACTTGTAACCGGTCCACACACCCCATGTTTCAGAAAAAAAGAGACCCACCTACCTCCATGGTTACCGGTAGTTTTATGGTAGGCCCAAAGACCCCTGATGCAGGTTCTATTTCCACCCCCGAGGTTTGTGGGGTAGGGTTGTTGGAGTGCGCATCTTCCACAAGGGCCAGCCTTGGCCTTGGCCTTAAAAATGTCTCTGCCCAGAGAATTCGGCTTTTGATCTGCCACCAGTTTCAGCGAACCGCTTACTGCTGATGGAAGCGTAGGGGTGTTGCCGTCGAAATGGTGAAGCTTTGCTAGTCATTGGAGCCTTGATCAGCCCGACAGCTTTTGCTTCTTCATCCAGGTCCTTAATCTGTTTCGATAGATCTTCGCCGAACAGAAGATTCGGCGGCTGAACATTGCTGGCCCTTCACAATCCCGCAAATTTGGGGTTCAAGGCAGGTCAGATGGCGTTCTTCCGAAAACTGTTTATTTTGAAATGTGCGTTGCACATCAATGCCAGGGCATCCTGCTGTACGTCAGACAAGGGTCCCCCATCCACAAACCTGGCGAATGCCGTAATGCCTGAAGCCAGTAATTTCAGGATTCTTTGGAGCTTCATCTCCTGGGCTTTGATGCCCCCTCCAATATATATCCCCAGATTGAACTGTTCACTACAGACACATTCAGTGAAGCACAATTTCCAGGTGTATGGTACTTTGCAGTTGTTTCCGCCATCACCTGTTCCTGCAGCTGGTGCGATATGAGGTAATTTATGCTCGCAGCTAGTTCCTCTTGCAGTGGCTCCCCTGTTTGCGAGGGTATCGCAAATTTTGTTTCCATGACAGGTAATTCTTGTGCCTCACGTATGTTGTGCATACTGGTATGCTCCCCGGGCATACCTCCAAATTTGGAGTCAGCCCAGAACTGACCCCGTACGCTCCCCTCCTCAGAGTGGGGGACATTATGCAGCCCTGTTGAGCTAATAAAGAAGACTCTAAGTAACGGTCCAACAAATTTATTAGCATATAGTAAAGTTGCACTGCAAGTAGTCATCACTGTGACTACATATTGACTAACAGACGAGTGGCTAAAATCGTTAGTAATAAATGGTGACTGAAAGGTAAAACCCACACTGGGTTATTGGTCTGAGTGGTGTATAACATATTTGTGTTAGTATTTGGTAAAGCAGACCTACATCTTTCCTCTTTAGAAAATAATATAACTATGAGTACATATATGTGAGTAAAATCAATCAAGTTTAACTGGCGTCTAATAAAATCAGCACTGGAGCAGGTTAAGCATAGTCCCTGTATCTAAGGGGAGGTTTGCCAATGCGACCCACACATGGATGGTACAGGCTCGCATATCCATCCTTCACCGGCGAGAATTGTGAGACCGGCGGCTGGTGGAGATGGGTGAGAGGAGACCGGAGGGTGGGACACCGACGGTGGTGGCAAGATGGTAGGATACATGCTGAGAGCAGACACCCCAAACGGGGTTGGGGGAAAAGAGAGTATCAGTCATATGGTGACACAGTCCAGGAACATCTGCATACGGGATCATAGGTTGCGGTTCCTTCACTGGTAGAAGGTGTTGACCGTTTCACCGGTGAGTCCCTCCATTAGAATCGACCATGTATGAGCGTGGTTCTGGTGCTGGGCTGTGAATTGTACCAAGGCATCCGTGACCCTTGTCAGTTTGAAGCCTTACAACCTGACCACTTGCCAGCAGCTCGAGTGGCCTGCTTGTTCTGTTGCATGAGTGTTTTTGAATCTCGTGCTTATGCTGAAGTTGTGCTTCAATTACCGATGGCTTGCGAACTTGTGGCTGCAGTAGTTGCTTGGGTACTGGCAGCGTGGTACGGGTCTGCCTTGACATGAGTTGTTGGGCAGGAGACCCTAGCACTGGGTCACGGGCAATGTTTCTTAAGTTGAGCAAGACCAGGTAAACATCAGATTTTGCCAAGTGTGATCATTCCATCACCTGTTTGGCACTCCGGACTGCACGCTTGGCCAGCCCGTTCGATTGAGGGAATTCGGGACTGCTGGTAGTGTGACAAAAGTCCCATCCTTGGGCAAAATTCTTGAAGCACTGGCTGGTGAACTGGCTTCCGCTGTCAGACTGGAGTTTTGCGGGTGCCCCATGACTTGAAATGTGTCGCTCTAGTTTTTGAACTACCATTGCTGAAGTGGAGCTGGGATGCAAGTCAATTGCAGACCAGCCCGAGTAGGAGTCCACCAGAACCAGGTATTGTTTACCACGCCATTCAAAAATGTCTGTTGCGAGTGTGAACCATGGTAAGGCAGGGACAGGGTGAGTGAGAAGCGGCTGACAATCGACAATAGACAATAGACAATAGACAATATGTGCAGGAGTAGGCCATTCGGCCCTTCGAGCCAGCACCGCCATTCAATGTGATCATGGCTGATCATCCACAATCAGTACCCCATTCCTGCCTTCTCCCCATATTCCCTGACCGCTATCTTTGAGAGCCCTATCTAGCTCTCTCTTGAAAGTATCCAGAGAACCGGCCTCCACCGTCCTCTGAGGCAGAGAATTCCACAGACTCACAACTCTCTGTGAGAAAAAGTGTTTCCTCGTCTCCGTTGTAAATGGCATACCCTTTTATTCTTAAACTGTGGCCCCTTGTCCTGGACCCCCAACATCGGGAACATGTTTTCTGCCTCTAGCAAGTCCAAACCCTTAACAATCTTATATGTTTCAATAAGATCCTCTCTCATCCTTCTAAACTCCAGAGTGTACAAGCCCAGCTACTTCATTTTCTCAGCATATGACAGTCCCGCCATCCCGGGAATTAGCCTTGTAAACCTATGCTACACTCTGTGGGAAGTTAAGACACCGTCATCACAATGTAGATGTCATTGTCTGTTGCTCGCAGGTCTTGCGTGGGGCTCTGGATAGAGTGTCGGCTATGTGCATGCCTTTGCCTGGTTTGTAAACCAGGTTGATATCGTACCTTTGAAGCTGCATCATTATCTGCTGCAGCTGGCCAGGAGAAGCATGGATTGGCTTGTTTAGAATGCTGTTCAGAGGCTGGTGGTCTGTTTCAACAGTCAGTCTTTCCAAAAATAAAGTCTTTGAATTTCGCGCAGGCAAAGACCATTGCCAGTACTTCCTTTCCGATTTGATCATAGCATTGCTCAGTCTCAGATATCATGTGAGAGGCAAATGCCACGGGTCTGTTGTCACCGTTACAGGTGCTCGGAAGGCAGGCAGCACCCAATCCGTACTGAGAGGCATCGCAGGTTAGCGTTACCGGCAGTTTTAGTGGTAAACTCTCCCAAAGGTTGGGCATTGCTCGCAGACAGCAGAGTGTAACCAACCACAATTATTACATTGAACAAGAGCTCTGCCAGTCTGCCTGTCTTCAGGTGACGGGAGTTGAGCACAGTAGAACGGGTTGGCAACACTCACTTGGTACGATGTGTTTTAGGTACTTATGTATGCCTCGATAGGCTTGCCAGGGAGCTGCTTTCTTTGATAGAATTTGTTGCGCTCCATAACCATGTTGGTCCGACGTTCACACAGGTGTCCAAACTTGTTCATTAAACAGACTGGGTCGTACATAAGGGCCTATCCCACTTGGCGATTTTTTTCAGCGAATGCCGGCATCATTGACTGACGTATCAGGTCACCAAAAAATTTGTGGTGTGATGCGGCGGTGACCTGGCGTGATAACGTATGATGCGCGGTGTTTTTTCAAGTGTCAAAACAATTTTTTTGTCTTTGCTGGATTTTGAAACTCTGACACCATGTAGAGCTAATAAAGAACACTCCAAGTAACGGTCCAACAAGTTTATTAGTCAAGTTGCACTGCAAGTAGTCACCACTGTGACTACATCCCGACTAACAGACTAATGGCTGGATGTGCAAATGGATGTGAACAGAAAGAAGGCTGTAAGAAAAATTAGGTTGATTGGAGACAAGAAAGAAATCAACACACTAAGGCAGAGGGCTGAGATACACAATGGATATTTCACATTGGTTATTAGCAAGGAAGAATATGCCACTGCAGTCTCAACAAAAGATGTGGTTGATATATTACAAGCTAAAATTTGAAAAGGGGAGGTACTAGAAAGTTTAGCTGTACATAAAGTGGATGAATCATTTGGCTCTGTTAAGATGCATCCTAGATTGTGAAGAGGTGAGGATGGAAATTTCAGAGACTCCTGCTCTTCAGAACATTGATAGATTTGTTGTGATGCCTGAAAACTGGAGAATTGCAAATGTTCCACCTTGTATCTAAGGCAGTTACTTAGCTAAGAGATGCGAGTCAGCTACAATGTATCAGTTGGATTTCTAGCATTCCTCATGTTATGGAAAACCTTGCGATGAAAACAGTTGTGGCAATGGGGAAAGGAGGTTGCGCGTTGAGAATTTCAAACTTGCAATTAATATGTTTCTCTCACAGGATTCTCAAAAATATTAATTTTTAATAGCTACAGGTTTATTTTTGTTACTAAAAAAGCTAAAAATACAAAAAGCTCTTTGTTACACCGTTCAATTGAGTGTCATTGCACACATCAATAGAAGTGATTGCCTGTGAAATGTTATGCCGTCTTCCCCCCCACCCGGGTAAAACTGACAGATTGTAGTCTTGTTACATGGTTTCTGATTACAGCATGGAAATTGGGAGGAAACACATAAGACTGTTTTTTCAAAGCAGTTTTTTTTCGACTTGGCATTTTCCAAAGTAATTGGTTCTCTAGTTTCTGCTCAAACTTGCCTTATAACCAATTCAGCCTGCATAATACAAATAGTGTTCCCTAATTCATCATTTGTGTTATATCCAAGTCATGGTATGAAAACATGAGTAAAAGTGCAACTACTTGTAATAACATAAATCAAATATAAAGTGGCCATATTGCCTGTGACTGTGACTAGAAACTTGCAGTTAAATGAGAGCATTGACATTTCTTCAGTCTATTTACCTTCTTGAACAAAGGTCACAGTTAATTTTATGTGGCAGTTTACTGATCTCACAGATCATTCTGTCATACACAGTTTAGTGGATAACACCTTTCACTCTGAAGATTTCAATATTCAAGATTGCTAGAGATTTAAACACAAAAATCGAACATGGTACCCCAACATACTGTGAAGGAATGGTACAACAAGAGAAATATAGCAGCTGGTAGCAAATACCCTTTCCTTGTGAATTTATTTTAGTCATTCATGGGATGCGGACATTGCTGACAAGGACAGTACATTTATTGCCCATCTCTCATTTTACTGCTGAGAATCTTCTGGAATTGCTGTGTCCATATGCAAAACATATTCGTAATGCTTCCATGGGGAGTTCCACGATTTTGGCACAGTCTTGAACGGCCAGTGAAATATTTAAATGTCAGGAAGGAAATATACACATGGTAGCATTCTCATGTGCCTTGTGTGTGGAGGTGTGAAATGTTGTTTAAAAAGCTTTGGAGAGTCGCTGTGGTGCATGTTATTGATAGTACACATTGCAGGCATGGTAACTTGGTAGTGGTGGGAGTAACTACCATAGGTGATGGAAAGTCTGTCCATCAAGCAATCTGCTGTGTCCTGAATAGTGCCAATCTTCATGATATTAATGGAAGAGCAATCATCCAAGCAAGTCAAGAGTATTCTATCACACACTTCACTTGTGCCGCATTAAGTTTGGAAAAGTTCTGCGGAGTTAGCAGGTGAGTCATTTGTTATAAAATACCCAGCTTCTGATCTTATACAGCCACTACTAGTCTCATCTGGTCTCTCATTAATAGTGGCCTGCAGTATGTTTATGATAGATGATTTTCCAATGATAATAGTCTTGAACAGCAAGGGAAAATCCTCCCTTGTCAAAAGACAACAGGACATTAATTCAGAGAAAAGAAGAAGAGTTTTCCTAGTGTTCTCATTAATATTCATCATTCTACCAACTAAAATGAAATATTGGATTATTATTACAATGCCATTTGAGGTACCTGACTGTGGATATATTGCTGCATTTCCTACATCATAAGAGTATCGACATGTTAAAAATAAATTATAGTTTAAAGAAACACAATGTTGTGTATCCAAATTTTCTAAAGTGCTGTATAGATGCATGCTTTTCTTCTTTGTAGTTAATGCCAATTAATTTTGTTCCCTCAATGCATGATGCTATTCACCCTATAAAACTAATGATTGTGATGTGATTACTGTTGGTTTATTCTTACCTTGAGGTAGTTTGCAGTGAATTAATTAATGACCATCTCTATTTGTAATTCTATTCTAGCTAATAATTACGATGGGTGGATTTCCTTTCATTTTGCAGCTCATCGCAGAGTGGACATGGAGGCCCAGGTACATATGTATATAGCAGCTGTATAGATGTCCAGCAGCATGTTTCTGCTGAGATATGAATCACTAACTTCTTTAGAATGATTGTCCTACCTTATGCTTTCTTTCTAAAAAAAGGCAGCAACTTACTAACATAAAAAATATATATTGTAGGCACATATTGCCTAAGTTGACCAGCCGAGGCTCTGATATAATGGCCTGATATAATGGACACCAATACGGGGGGTACAGTGGTGTAGCAGTAGAGTTGCCATCTTACAGAGTCAGAGATACAGATTTAAGTCTGACTACGGGTGCTGTCTGTACATAGTTTGTACATTCTCTCTGTGACCATGTGGGCTCTCTCTGGGTGCTCCAATTTCCTCCCATGTTCCAAAGGTGTACAGATCTGTAAGTTAATTGGTTTTGGTAAAAATCGTAAATTGTCTCTAGTATGAAGGATAATGCTATTGTAATGGGTGATCTTTGGTTGGCACGGACTCGGTGGACCAAATTGCCTGTTTCCATGCTGTAACTCCCAAAGATATCAGAAATCTGAGGAATGTAAGATTAATTTGAAATAGAGAGATAGAAGAAAAACAGGTGACGAGTGACATGAGCTTTAAGAGAGTGCAGAACGTGAGTTATCAATTAGTTGAGACATCATCTGCGAAGGTATTGCTGGAACTTGAGCAGCTGGGAGAAGATTAGATTGACCACAACCAGTCAAATGTAGCAACAAGAAGATGTCTACTATTCGTGAACTGGATCACAGCAACACCTAATTAATAAATCTTTGCTTGTAACTCCAACTTTTCTGATGACCTGATTGGACTTTCTAAAGAAGACAAAAGGCATTATTCCCAATGCCCTGTCTAATATTGATCCTCCCACCTGCACTGACAAAATAAAAATTATAATTATAATTCATTATATGATAGCTGTTTGCGGTGATTTTTTGTGTGTAAATTGGCTACCTTGCTTCTTATAGCTTGCCTCTACAACTGCATCTTAGGTTGCCAATTTACTAATTAGCTAAATGAATGTTTTCAAATCATACATAAATGTACAGTATGATTGTTTATAATGTTCTTCTTGTTTTTTTACTAATGTAAACAAAGGAACAATTACATGGCTTGCTTATAGATATAGGCAAATAAAGTGCTGCTTATAATACTGTGCTGTTTAGTTGAAATGAGGCTTAATCTGAAGTAGAACAAAATTTGCCACACTCATCCTGTACTACTCACCGTGACCTCCCTGACAATGACAGGAGGTCATGGCCTGGGTTTCCTTTTTCCCCTTGAATAGAGAACATCAACCTGTAGGTATTGTTGTCCACCAGCTAGTCTAAGTCCTTCTGACTACTGTAAACATCTCCCTTTCTTGTCCAGTCATTAAATTATCAATTCTTGAAGTGGTAGCACTCTCCAGCAGTTGGGATTGTGAATATGTTCTGCTTAGGGTTGGCAGTTGAGCTCATAACCATGAGTGCTGACAATTGTGAGATTCTGAAGTAGGCCAGCAGGGCAAACTACAGTAAACCCTTGTGTTGACTGATGGGGTGCCGCAAGGCTCAGTGCTGGGACCCCAATTATTTACAATATTAATGATTTAGATGAGAGAATTAAATGTAACACCTCCAAGTTTGTGCATGACACAAAGCTGGGCGGCAGTGTGAGCTACGTGGAGGATGCTATGAGACTGCAGGGTGATTTGGATAGGTTGGGTGAGTGGGCAGATGCATGGCAGATGCAGTATAATGTGGATAAATGTGGGGTTATCCACTTTGGCGGTAAGAACAGCAAGGCAGATTATTATCTGAATGGTGTCAGATTAGGAAAAGGGGAGGTGCAATGAGACCTGGGTGTCCTTGTAAATCAGTCACTGAAAGTAAGCATGCAGGTACGGCAGGCAGTGAAGTAAGCTAATGGCATGATGGACTTCATTATGAGTTTAGGAGCAAGGAGGTCCTGCTGCAGTTGGACAGGGCCCTGGTGAGATCACACCTGGAGCATAGTGTGCAGTTTTGGTCTCCTGATTTGAGGAAGGTCATTCTTGCTATTGGGGGAATGCAGCATAGATTCCACCGCGTTAATTTCCAGAAAGGCGGAACTGAAATTTGATGAAAGAATGGGTCAACAGGGCTTGTATTCACTGAGAGGGGATCTTATATAAACATATAAAATTCTTAAGGGATTGGACAAGCTTGATGCGGGGAAAATGCTGGGGGAGTCCTGAACCGTGGGTCACAGTTTAAGAATAAGGGGTAGGCCATTTAGGACTGAGGTGAGGAAAACATTTCCACCCAGAAATGCCATATATTACATTCATTTATAGTGGACAATTGGCAATAATGGGCATCATACCACCCCCCCCCCCCCCCCCCAACTTAATAGTCCGTTATAATGAGTGCTTACAGTATACTAAAGCTGACATCGTATATCAAAGGACAATCTGATAATTCTTGGAATCTAATTCAAAATCACAATATTTATAGGACTTCTAAAAGCAATGACAGACAATGACATGCAATAGTGATTTTACATTATTAAAAAGCAATAAAACATCTTCTGGGCCATGATTTACTCACTAGCATATATTTGAGCATGTCTGTGATTGATATCTGCAGTGATTTATAAAAGTCCATTCAAAGGTTGTGATTGATATCTGCAGTGTTTTTATAGGTGCACATACACAGGCTATTATTTGAAATCTGCAGCATTTACTGAGTACACTTTCACAGACTGTGACTGATATCAGCAGACTTTTATGGGCATACAATCGGACTATGATTGATATCTGTGCAGTGTTTATATTAGTGTGCAGTTACAGGCTGTGATTGATATCTGCAGTTTTTTATGCATTCAAGAGTTGTGATCAATGCCTGTAGTTGTAATGTGTATACATTCACAAGGTGTGATCAATATTTGGAAAGTTTTTATAAGTATATAGACATAGGGTTTAATCATTAACTACAGAGCTTTTCTCAGCATGCTTCACAATAACACCATCCTTCCTCCATTGCCCCTTTGCATTCATATATGTTTTATTTCCATTATTATTACTTTTGTCTGTTGGTCTGACTGGTAGTTCTTTCTTTTTAATGCATATGTTGAAATATATATTTTCACGCTAAGTAAATCTTATGGATCCTTGCATGAGTATTTAGCATATTTCATGCTAGAGAATGGAGACTAATGCATAGTTGTGCCTTGAGACATGTTACAACAAAGCAGAAGACTCATGCTTCACAAAACAGAGAGAGAGAACAAATAATAGAAGGCAAATAATGTTTTCTTCAAAATATAACCTCATCCATTTAACCCCAGGTTTATTGTTGTTTTCAATGCCTAGTCACAATTGTCATGAAAGGCACACGTGTCTTTCATGTCAATAGTACTCATAGCCTTTGCCTTCCTTGCATTTAGAACATTGTCTCTGTCAAAACGCCACAGTCCTGGCAACCTTTTCCTGCAGTCATCTAATTAGCTGATATGAATGATCTCTAATAACTGGAAGGATACTTCAATAAAGTTGTATTGTAAAAATATTCCAAACCATCCTTGGTATTGAAATATGAATTGCCTATTTATTTCACAGCGACGGGGTCAAACTATGTGATTTTCCATTATTAAAGTCACACCATTGTAAGAAGTGGGTTTCAGAGATGTAATACTTATCTTCATTAGTCCATCAAACAGCACTATGGCTAACTTTATAACATTTTGCCATTCATAGTATATTATCATTTGTAATATGTCTGCTAATCTGGTCTTTAATGTTAGAAATGGCAGAAAGATAAAACATATAATGCTGGAAACAGTTAGCCGAAGTAGCATTCAGCATTTTCTACATTTTTGTCAGACTTCCAACTTAAGCAATGAAAAAAAAAGTATAACTTTGGTAGACCGTTGACAACAATTTAGTCATTGTAGATTCCATTTAGCACATTTGAGAATAGCATCAAAATCCATCCTCTATGTTGTGGCATCTGTGAGCACAACTACTGATGTGCATGTGTGTCTGATGGAAGCTTTATTTTGTAAGTTCAGAGCAGTATTGTCAAGTCTAGGAAGCTGAGTGTAGCTATGATTATGACTTTGACTGTCAGAATAATCC
Source organism: Raja brachyura (assembly GCA_963514005.1). Next base: position 98,849,162 of record OY740784.1, on the reverse strand, counting down.
ATACACTGTGTGAGTGTCCATCTGAGATATTAAGAGACCACAGATATCATTTGGAGCTACTCCTTACAGAAGTCAGATATATGCATTGATTCCAGCATGCCCTTGATGGGTCCCATCTTCCATACACTCATGCACTTCCACTCCGTGACTCTAGTACTGAAGATCATTGCAGATGTCCATCAACGATATCTGATTATGCAGGGAATGTCCAAGGAAATGTAAATTTGATGTTGAATAGTCTTTAAAATAATCCTGCAGCCTTTAAATTACCATGGAGTAGTTTTGAAAATAGATGGATTTGAGTGTGCATTTAAATGGGGAGGCTAGAGAACGCAAAATTAAAATGTTGTTATTCTGTGAGTGAATATTTGGACCAACGTGGCTGAATAGCAATTTACAGTTCTGGAAAACAGTGCTGCACTGCTGTCAACATTATCAAGTGTTGGAACTGTATCATCAGTCTTGGAGCAAATCTCTAATGGAAGTCCTTGAAAAGTTCCTGCCATGATATGGCGTGGTCCAGAAATATTCCATTTGGGTTAAAATATAATAATTGCTATTATATTTAATTTGGGTTAACAATTACATTCATTGATTTTCCCCAGCATAATTAAATTAATTTAATTAATTTCACGGGTGAATGGAAAGATTTTATTAGCAGTCCCCTATTCCATGCGTTATTCACCAACATTTCTCTCCTTACTTCTTGTATTTCCCTGTTGACTTTAAGATCCTGAGCACTTTGCTGATGATTACTGGGCACTGAATGATAAAGACTAAAATTAAACACACCATTCATGATGGCAGGGACTTAGAGAAAGTTTATGTGCACCACTTTGATACTATGTTCTATGCTTCATGAAGCTGGCTAATCCTTATGTGCAAGATGACATCATCAGAAAGGTGATAACAAGATACCAAACCACTGATTTCTTCAACCTCCTGAACATAGTTAAAGTGACAAGTACATCTGCCAGGATATCACTCAATCTTTGGTGTTATTTTGAAAGACTTTGGATTATATTGGCCTCTGAGATACATCCAGCTGAGGGCTTGCAAGGTCGTGCTGCCTCCAACCTACACTTTCCACTGATGTCTCTGATTCCCCCATCTGCTCCTTCTCACATGATGTCTGATTCATCAGTTGACAATCCAAATTTTTCTCTTACTGGAGCCAATGCAGTGTGAGCCAGTCCCTTGATATACTGTGCCCTCTCCTGCAAGGAGAGGAAGAATGTTAAGGAATGTATTAAATCGAATAATGTGCAATGCTGCGTGTGATTGAATGTCATTGGTGACTGAGTAGATATGGAAGGTAGACAAAAATGATGGAGAAACGCAGCGGGTGAGGCAGCATCTATGGAGCGAAGGAATAGGGGACATTTCGGGTCGAGACTCTTCTTCAGACTATGGATATGTGCAAGATTATAAATACTAGTGTTGGATGAATCGAAGGTGGCTATGACTGAGTACAGGAGACAGGTTGATAATCTTATTGAATGGTGTCAGAACAATTTGCTCTCAACATTAGGAAGACCAAGGAGCAGATTACTGACTTTAAGAATGGAACGTTGAGGATCCATGAACCTGTCTTCACGACTAGAAGTGATGGAGAGAGTCAACAGATTCAAGATCCTGGGCTCTTGTATCTGCACATCTCTGAAAATCTGTCCTGGGACAGCACATTGATACAATCACAGAAACCACTAATCAATAAGCACATCCTTCGAAGATTAAGGAGATTCAGTATGTTACTGAATACACGTCAAAGATCTGTTGATGTATGCTAGAGAGCATACTGACTGGTTGTATCATGGTCTTATTTGGAAACCTGAATGCCCAGGAATGAAAGAGATTAATTAAGCAGTAGGCATTGCATGCCGCATCACAGGTACTGACCTCCCCATCATCAAATTGATCTCTAAGAAGTGCTGCCTCTAAAAGGCAGCCGATACCTTCAAAGACTCACATCACCCTGGTCGCACTGTCATTTCACTACTACTTTCCACAAGTAGGTACGCGAGTCTGAAAACAATAACCACCAGTTTCAAGAAGAGCTTCTTCCTAGTAACCATCAGGCTTTTGAACACAGCTCATCAGCAATCACGACCACAGGTACTCTGATCTTCTGTGGATTACATTTTTGGTTGTACTGGGGACTTTGGTTTTGCACTATTGCCTGATATTACTGTTATTCATTTATTCTATTATTCTTTACTATGTATTTATTTTTTGTGTTGTTTCATCAATGTGTCTATAAAACAGCAGCAAGTAAGAATTCTATTGTTCTACTGCCAGTACATATGACAATTAAACACCCTTGACTTTTGACTTTTGACTCTCGTGGAAGGAATAGAGTGCCTGGGGGAATGGTTTTGTCAGCAGTCCAATTACTTTCATAGCGATTTTGTGGGCCGGTAAAATTCTGCCTGAAAGTAGTAAATTAAGCCAGCTCCGACCTCTGTACAATACCTAACCATTTAGCGTCAGGGCATTACTTATCAGGGCCCATATCATGAATTACTAATGTCTGTTCCTTCATGTATCAGTGAGAGTGGTAATAGCAGTGAGTTCTGACCCATGTGTCAATCCTGTATTTAAAGAAATACTCATGTGCAATTAAGCTGGAGTTTTATGCCACTTCCCCCCTGTTGTATTAAAACTCCCTTGAGATATTTCTAACATTTCATTACCCTTTGCAATTATATTTATCATTTTGCTCTTTCCTAATAGTCCAGTCCACAGAGATAAAAGGAAATCAGTACTATTTGAGTTCGCTCAGCCTCAACAACTTAATTGATATTCACGATCAGCAGCAGTGTCCAACAGTCCACCTATGTTCTAAAATATTGTAGCAATATATAATGGCTCTATTAATATAATTGAGATTGTCACTGTATCAAAAAGGAACAACATTAAATCATTATCGCTATTAGAGCAATTAATGTAGTGGCTTGGACTGTTGCCAATGAAGCTAATATTGGCATCTTGGCTTTTTGAAAGTTTTTTCGTGAGTCAGAATGTTAGAGGTTCCAGAATCAAGTCCCAGGAAGATTTAAATAGCATGGACACAATGAGCTGAATGTTCTCCTATTGTCCAATATTTTTCAAATCAACACTGCAGGTTCGTTGGCACCAAAAGGGTGCTGCACTAACAGAGATGTCTTTAAGATCAATTAGAGTCCATGTGGCATGATAGAAAAATAGATTATGTTTTATGATCTACGGCCTAGCATTTTACCCTGAACTAATGCCATAAAATAGTAAGATTAAATGAGAACTTACCAGTTTGAAGTTTGATCTTTAGTTTATGAGGAGTTACGATGAGCGATTATGTGAAGAACCCCGCCAGTCGGCATGCGCGTCAATCTTCAAAGCAGCGGTGTGAAATCACAGAAGAACAACAATTGAAGTATTATAGTAAGATTATAAACCTAGAACTACCAGATGAGCTTTGTGATATGAGGGTTGGGAGCAGTGGGCACGGAATCGTTCATCGTAACTCCTCATAAAATAAAGATCAAACTTCAAACTGGTAAGTTCTCGTTTAATCTTACTATTTTACTTTGGAGTCACGTGAGTGATTCCGTGAAGATTTCAAAGATCTGTGATTTCACGCCGATTCAAATCCAGGCGTCTCACACTGCAATCAGTTGACTCAGGAGGAGTGAATATTAGCAAAACATCGAAACATGATACTGATTAACATGTTAAAGCTTTAATTCACAAATAAACAAATATACAATAGCAACTCCTCTCTCCCAGGGAGAAGCTACGAAACAGAACTTAAAACAGAATGGACGAACACCCTGGCTTCAACAAGCGGCTTATTATAAAACCTTTGAAAAGTCAATTCATTTAACCATCCTGCGGCCGCGAGGATATGGTCTAGAGGGACGTCCATTGCCCTCACCGCTGACATTGATGCCGTCCTGGTGGAGTGAGATTTAAAATTGTCAGTATTAACTCCTGCACACCCCAACACTTGCTTCAGCCATCGTGAAATGGTCTGAGCTGACACTTTCATATGTGGCTTTTTGTGGCTAATGCTTGCTCAGAGCCTCGAAGGCTCTTCATGATTTCAATATAACACCGCAAGTGCGTCACCATACACAGCCGTAAATCCGTGGGATAAGCTGACAGTACAAGCTTGAACCCGGCCATCCCTAGCCTGCTTTGTTTAATTAGGTCATAGTTGTAAAATTTAACATCATTCTGTGAGGACAGCATCCTGTCCAGGTGCAGTTTATGCAAGGTCTGAACCCTTTGTGTGGATACGAGCACCATGAGCATAACCAACTTAAAGCTAATCTTTGTTAAGGGCAAAGATGTGGCTGTACCCCATTGATGAAGCAGCGTCAGTACCTGCTTACATCCCAGATTTCAGAATACCTATGCCTGGGAGGATTAGAATTAAAAACACCCTTCATAAATCTGGAGATTAACAGATTAGATCCAATAGACAGAAGGACTGACCCCCAGCATAGGTACGAGGACAAAGCGCTCCTGGCACTGTTGATGGCAATATAGCCCTTCATTGAAATGTAAGTTGGATAGAAATTCAAGCACATCTGGGATGGAGGCTGTGTGGTATGTAATGTTCCTCTGTAAACAAAATTCCTCCCATTTCCTGACATGAGAGATGTACTGCCTTTTCGTACTATCCCTCCAGGACGCTGTGATGACGGTCCGATTGGATAGTCCAAAACCCAGATATGGCTTTCTTAAAATCTGCAAATCAGCAAATTTAGACAATCATACAATGGGTGTTGACCTCCAGTCACAGGGTGCACTAACAGATTATAACATTTTGGAACCACCATAGGCTGTGTACTAATACCCAAAATCAGAGGGAACCATGGCTGTGTAGGTCAGTTGGGTACCACCAAAACCCCTGAAACAGAGTCCTGTTTGATCTTAGTCAACCGACTGATGAGGCAGAAGGGGGGAAATACATATAAAAAACATTCTGCCCCAGTGCAGCGAGAATGCATTCACTGCAACTGCCCCTGGGTCTGCTTCCCATGAAACATATTTCGGTAGCTGGTGATTAAGTCTGGATGCAAACAAATCGATATCTGGTACCCCATACCGGAGAACAATGTCCTTAAATACATCATGATTCAACATCCACTCAGTGTTGTCGTTGACCTGGTGTCTGCCACCATATTGAATCTGCCTGGCAAGTAGACAGCTGAAATCCAAATATGCTTTTTAGTGCACCAGTGCCAAATTAGGTTAGCCAAGCCGTCACAAGATTTCGATTTGATTCCACCCATGTGATTGACATACGCCACTGCTGTGGTGTTGTCAATCTGAAGCTGAACATGTAAGTGATGCTTAGTGGTACAGTAAGCTTTGAGCCCTTTAAATGCTCCTAAGAGCACTAAATAATTAATTCCATGTGATTGGAGAATCAATGCCTCATGCATATTCCATCTGCCTCCACAGCTAGACCTGGTGTCAGTAGCACCCCAACCTAGAGCACTAACATCTGTCTGCAAAACAACTGAAAGTGTTTCGACCAAAATGTTGTTAGAACAATTTGAAATGTTTCTAATCCACCACTGTACTTCAGTAATGGCTGCAGACGGTAAGTGCATGGGCCGATTGAAATGACCTGCATGTATTCTCAGTGCCTGTACCTTTGCCCTCCGTAAATGTTGGTAATGCAAAGGTCCATATTGCACAGCTGGAAAGACAGCTACGAATTTACCAATTAAGCTGGCCACCTGTTTAATTGAGGTGATTGCTCCCCCAAGAGCTTGATACAGCCTTCAATTAAATCTAATCTCTTGCCCTTGGGCAGAGTCACACACATGTTAATTGAATCTATTGTGAATCCCAAATAGTTAATTGTGTTAACCGGCACCAATTTGGATTTAGCTGGGTGAATAATAAACCCCAACCTCTCAATCATGTGTTTAACAGCTGAAACTGATAATTCGGCTGCCACAAAGGTGTTTCCAATTATTAGGATGTCGTCCAAATAGGCCATTACAATATGTCACTGTGACCGTAATAACCCTGGTACTGGTTTTAGCAATGTGGTAAATAAGCGAGGGGCTGAGGTTAACCCATTAGGCAGTGCTTTAAATTGCCATAATTGCCCCATCCAGCTAAATTTCAAAAATCTCCGATGTTCTTTATGAACAGGCACTGAATAATATGCATCTTGAAGATCTATACATGCCATATAACACCTTCTGGAAAACAATTGCTTGGCAGTAACGAACGTTTCCATCTTAAAATGATTATACTGCACAAACGGATTAAGTCCTGTCAGGTCCAAAATAATCCGACACCCACCATCTTTCTTTGGTCTAGGAATTGCATTAGTCACAAATTAATGGGTTTGATAAACTGTGTTCTCAATTACACCTTTAAAACATAATTTTGCTATTTCAGCTTGAATCTCCAAATTCTCCCGTTGTGAGAAAATGAGTGCCCACTCTGGCTTATGCTGGGTGGGTGGACATAAATTGGGAATAAATTCAATTTGAAGCCCTTGTATATTCTGCAGTATAAACACGTTTGATGTTATTTTACACCATTCTTTGAGAAACCTGTGTAACCTCCCTCCAACTGGTAGGTATTTCTCACTCAATATGTTTCGACCAGAATCAGACCCACCTACCTCCATGGTTACCGGTGGAGTTCTGTGTCCCCTTGCTCTGGATGTAAAAGGCATGTTTGCCCATACTCCTGCTGGAGTGCGCCAGCTACGCACATTGAATGGCCAGCTTGGTCCTTGTCCGGACCCGGTTTCAGCAAACCGTTTGTAAGGGTACTGTTGCCGAAGGGTTCTGCTGGTCACTGGCGCCTTGATGAGCCCGATGGTTTTTGCCTCTTCGTCTAGCTCCTTTACCCTCTCTGTGAGGTCTTCCCCAAACAATAAGTTTGGGCCCTGGATGTTGCTAGGCTTGCACAGGGCAGCGAACCTTGGGTTAATGGTAGGGAGAATGGCGCTCTTTCTAAGACAGTTAATTTCAAAGTGCACATTGCACATGAGAGACAGGGCATCCTGCTGGACTGCAGTCAGGAGCCCACCATCCACCGACCTACCAAAAGCCGTAATGCTGGCTGCGAGCAGTTTCAGCACCCGTTGTAGTTTCAACTCCTGCGCTCGGATGTCTAGTCCCATATGGCCCCAAATGGCATGGTTGACGGCCGGCACTTTGAGTAGAATACAATTTTCTGGGGGGTCATATTTTTTGGCCATTGTGTCCATGGCCAGTTCCTGAAGCTGGTGCGAAACCAAGTAATTTATACTGGCAGCCAGCTCTTCCCCCAGTGGCTCTCCAGAGTCTATTGGGATGGCAAACCTGGCCACCAGGAATGGGACCTCTGGCTGGTGCCCTTCATCCCGTGGGGCTGCCTCCAACGCTAAGCCCTCAGAGTCGGCGTCAGAATCATACTGACCCAGTATACTCTCCTCCTCCAAGAGGAAGATACTAGGCAGCCCAGTAGGTGCTGCTGGCGCAGGCTCTTGGAGAGGCCAGCGCTCTTGATGGAGCATCCTCTCCAATAAGAGCTCCACCCTGGATACCCGTTCTACGGTATCCATTCTTGAGGGAGAAGCGGACACGTCAAGTGGCCTTACGCCCCTCCGGCGTAGCCACAGTGCTCTCGGACACCATGTCTGTAGTCGCTGGTCTCACTACCAGTGACTCTGTAGATGAGCTAGGCGGCCGCCTGCTACCCGCAATCCTGCGGGCATTAGACACTTTTGCTATGGTTCGCCTTGCTGCTAACGACTTCTTCATGCTTGACCTTGCCCTCCTGTAACAGGAATTAACAAGCGTAGGAAATCGACCTCCATCAAGTTTGACACTTACCTGAGACTCTTTTTAAACTTACCAGACGTCAGACGTAATGACGCGCATGCCGACTGGTGGGGTTCTTCACGGAATCACTCACATGACTCCGAAGTAAAATTGACAGTTTGCACTTTCTATGTGCATTTTCCCTGCTTTGGTTATGTTTTCATAAACAGTGACTACACTTCAAAGATACTTTATAGCCCATGAAGCATTTGTGATATTCTGAGCATATAAAACATTATTTATCAATCCTAGATTGTCTCTATTGGTATTCAAATTCCTTTTATTAAACTTTTTGAATCCAACTCTTCATTGTTAACTTATACTTTTTTAAAAAACATAACATATTATTGTTCATTGTCTCATTAATCTCTTCTTCCTTGCTGAGATCTGCTCCTTGATTCTGCACCATATGACAGCCTTTTATATTTTAGGATGTCACCAAGTGCTTTACGACCAACAAATTATTTCTGAAATGTGGAGCAAATGATTGAAGAAGTACTTCTAGCCATACAATTTCCAATGATGCTCTCTGAAATATAAATGTTAGCCAAGGCACCAGTATCTTCTTTGAAAAGTGCCAAGGGATCGTTAGCGTCCAAGCTGAGAGATTCATTTAAGCATCTGATTTAAAAATCAGAATCTCTGACAGCGAATACTAATGCTTAGAGTAAAGTCACTATTTGCTGCATCCCAACTGTTCACATTTTGAGCATCTTGCAGCTTTATGCTCTGAGTCATGGCAGAATAGTACCATTTTGCAATTAGCTTATGCACAGATGCAAAAGTTAAATTTACTTCATCTAATAGCAAGAGTTGCTCTCAAAATGTTCTAAAAGTAACTTATCCAATGTTAATGATCAATTCAATGGCCTGAAGGAAGACTCCAAAACTTGGAACACAATATGAATACAACTGGCAGTTGAAGTGAGCTTCTTGTGTTAGAAAAAAAAAGGTACGATTGAAATTGGGAACAGACTAGGTGGGACCCGTTGCATATGGGGGAGGGGGGGTGTGGGGGAGGGACCCGTTGCGTATGGGGGAGGGGGGGTGTGGGGGAGGAGGGGGAGGGGAGGGGGTGGTGGTGTGGGCGGGTGGGGTGGTGTGTGGGGGGTGGGGTGGTGTGGGGGGTGCTGTGGGGGGTTGAGGTGATGTGGGGGGATGGGGTGAAGGCAGGAGGAACAGGGGAGGGTTAAAGGGGGGGTGTGGGGAGGCGGTAACGGGGTGGGGGGAAGGGGGTGTGTGGGTATGTGGAGGGGGGAGCGTTAAAGGGGGGAGGTGTGGTTGTGTGGGGGGAGAGGGGTGTGTGGGAAGGAGGGGGAGGGGGAATGTGGTGGGGGAAGGGGGGAAGGGGGGTGTGGGTGTGTGGAGAGGGGGTGTGGGTGTGTGTGGGGGGAGTGACTCCGCTCAGCGGCCACTCGCTGCGGCACCACACAGCACCTCTGGCTCCACTCACTGGCTTCCCCGACTCCAATCAGTGACTTCCCCGACTGCACACAGCAGCTTCCCTGACTCCACACAAAGGCTTCCCCGACTCCCGACTCCACGTAGCGGCTTCCCCAACACCATACAGCAGCTTCCCGGACTCCACACAGCGGCTACCCCATCTCCACACTTGCGGGCTCACTCAGCGCGGTTTGCGGACTTAATCAGCACGGCTTGTGGACTAAATCAGCATGGCTTGTGGACTCAGCCCCACCTCTGGAGCTTTATTCTCCTTGCCCCATTGATTGCCAGCTGGGTGCCGGAAGGGGTGTTACCTTCATGGTGAATGGCAGGCGAGAAGACCAATCTGTTGATCTCACGATTTTTTAAACCTTCATAACTTTTGTAATATTCCACCGATTGGAACAAAACTTGGTGTGCTTGGAGCAGAGGAGAACGGTGAGTAGGGTGGCAAAACAATCCTAGCGATATACAGTACCGTTTATGGGCAAATTTAAAAATAGCAAACTGGCAGAGGACAAGATGAGAATTTAATAATAGGATAGAATATTGAAATACAGGCATAGAGCAGAAATAAGAATATAGAAAAGAGGAGGCCCTTCAAGCCCTGTTGGTCTGTGCGTCAACTTAACTGAATATAATTAGGTGCTCAAGGCAGGGGTGTTGGCCTGGAAGTGGATGCCGATTTCAGTTTGCTTATTCTGTCAGTGAATTTGATGGGTTTTGTGGGGACAGTATAAGGTTTCTCCTCTTTGTGGTTAGGGATGTCTTTGTAGGTAGTTCAGGCCACAATGCTGTAAATCTGACAAAATCCTAATTTGACATATATCTATGAATGCATCTTGGATGCCTTATAATAAAGCGTCTCTCCAGACTAAGGACACCAAATGTATGTGCAGCCTGTACATATGAACAAGGATTTTGGAGACTGGCGGAATGGATTGCTGGTTGCTACAGGGATGCAGGCATCTTCTGGTGTGAAAACTCTGTATTGGCCACATTTCCAACTTGTGAACTGTTTGGGTTAGGAAGAGTTCACAGGAACAAACCCGGCCTTAACTCGCTAAGGATTTAGAAGGACTGCAATTCACTTCTTATAAAAAGCCATCCCCTTTTCTCTTTAACTTTGAAACATTTCAGATTTTTGTAACATCCTAATGTTTCCCTGTTTGGCTCAATTTTTTAAAAGGTTGCCTGAAAATGCTGCCATGAAGCACCATGCTACTGTGTCAAGATGCTTTACAAATTCAGATTTTTGATATTGTTTGTTTCAAGATCTAATTAGAGAAATTCATTTTTGTTTTCAATTATTGTAGCTTATAAGAACTATATGTAAAGTTAACCATTAAATATTGATTCATGATTTTGTAGTACCTATTGAAGGTCCACGGGCGATCCATACTAGGAATCGCATTTCACTTTGAACTTACCCTCCTCCTGTTCCACACACCCTGTTCCATATAAATTATTTTGGAGTTGATGTTGAACTTTTTTCTCTCACCAAACATCACCAGAATAGATTAATTGGTGAGCTTCAATTAACTATTTTACTGCAGATCAACTGACTGCCGGAATGCTTGCCCAAATTTTCAGAAATATTTTATTCACGATGTTGTTGGGCTCTGAATATGTAGAAGACACTAAAGACACATTCAAGTTATTTTTCATGAACAGATCTCACTGATCTATACATCTTTGCATTCAGGCATCCAAACACTTCAAACACAATTCATATGGATTGGTGATGATTTTCTTTATGTGCACAATTTGGTGAAAATACCACATTGCTTCACATTTCATCCAACATATTCACATCATTAAAACTATTCAAATCAATTGTTATTATTTTGTTAAGTCGAAGGTGTGATTTGTTTAAGGCCATTTTAATTGCTGATATCAGTTTATCTCTTGCTCTTAAGAATAACCAGGGACAAATCCTGTAGATTGTGGGCAATCGTTCGGTCTGCCATGGCTTACTGAATCTCTCATTTGCTAACCATTTTAACTCCCCTTCCCATTCCCATATTGAAATTTCTGTCCTGGGCCTCTCCATTGCCAAAGTGACATAACACTCAGACTAGAGGAACAGAACCTTATATTCTGCTTGGGTAGCCTACAACCCTATCATATGAACATTGAATTCTCCAATTATAGGCAACATCCATTTGTCCTGCCCACTCTGGTGCGGACTCACTTCTCCCATGATTCCACCCCCCTTCAAACCGTCCCATCCAGTCCCCTCCCCTTCCACCCATATCTCTCCCTCTGGCTTTACATTTCACACCTCTTCTCTTGCTATCTGACACCCATTGCCTCTTTTTTACCTCCACCAATTTGGCAATCAAAACCCTCCACATGTATCCACCTATCACCTGCCAGGCTTTTACCCACCCCCTCTTTTTTCCAGCTTTCACCTCTCCACTACAATCAGTCCGAAGAAGGGTCCCAACCTGAAATGTCACCTATCCATTCCCTCCTGTCTGCCCTCCACAGGTGCTGCTTGATGTTCCTCCAGCACTTTGTTCCTCGTTGGCAGAGGAGCTGAACCTCTTCTTTGCTCGCTTTGAAGTGGAGCCACCCGAGACAGCCACAACACACCATATGGTCCACAGTAGCCTAACCCTCACGATAGAGGAGCATGAGGTGAGGCGCACGCTGCGGGCCATCAATCCAAGGAAGGCTACTGGACCCGACGGCGTCTCTGGACGCGTGCTGAAGGACTGCGCAGACCAGCTGGCTGGAGTCTTCACGAGGATTTTTAACTAGTCTCTGGCAACAGTCCACTGTCCCACCCTGTCTGAAGTCTGCAACCATAGTCCCCTTGCCCAAAAAAACTCACATTTCCAGCCTCAACGACTACCGGCCAGTCGCACTCACACCAGTGGTGATGAAGTGCTTTGAAAAACTGGTCCGGGGTCATATCACATCACTCCTGCCCCGAAGCTTTGACCCCCACCAGTTTGCGTACAGAGCGAATAAATCAACAGAGGACGTTGTAGCCACAGCTCTCCATGCTGCACTGTCCCACCTGAAGCAGCGGGGAAGCTATGTGTGAATGCTCTTTGTGGACTACAGCTCTGCTTTGAATACTATCCTTCCCCACAAACTGGTGGACAAACTGGGGGACTTGGGACTTCCACAATCCACCTGCATGTGGATAAATAGCTTCCTGTCGGGCCGCAGCCAGAGAGCCAGAATGGGCCATCACACATCCATGGCCCTCAGCCTCAGTACTGGCTCTCCACAGGGCTGCGTGCTGAGCCCCCTGCTCTACACCATCTACACACATGACTGCACCTCCGCCCACCACAGCAACACCATTGTCAAATTTGCAGATGACACTACGGTGGTGGGGCTCATCTTTGGGGGGGATGAGTACGCCTATCGGGATGAGGTGGAGCAGCTGACAGTGTGGTGTGGAGAAAATAACCTGCTCCTGAACACCTTAAAGACCAAGGAGATAATAATAGACTTCAGGAAGAACAAAACAGAACTGGTACCACTAATCATCAGAGGGGACTGTGTGGAGAGGGTGGCGGATTTCCGCTTCCTGGGAATCCATATTGAGGAGGACCTGACGTGGAGCGTGAACACCTCTGCGCTGCTGAAAAAGGTCCAGCAGAGACTGCAATTCCTGAGGGTGCTCAGGAAGAATAACATCACACAGAGACTGCTGCTGTCCTTTCATCGGTGCTCCATTGAGAGCATCCTAACATACTGTGTATGCGTGTGGTACACCAGCTGCACAGCAGCTCAGAGGAAAGCGCTCCAGAGGGCCATTGACAATGCCCAGAGGATTGTTGGCTGCCCTCTCCTTACCTTGGAAGACTTACACAGTTCCCGCTGCATCAAAAAATCCCAGAATATTATAAAGGACATTTCCCACCCCGGACACTCCCTGTTTGAACTGTTGCCGTCAGGCAGATGGTACAGATCTACAAGGACAAGGACAAACAGACTTAAAAACAGTTTTTACCCCACTGCTATAAAGGCACTAAATGTAGCTGCCAAGGAACGCGGGGACTAAGGGACTGTGGTTGGTACACTGTGAAATCGACAGAAGGATGTAGGGTTGGGTGTTTATGCCTGCTATTTTCATATTTCATATTTATTTTAGTTGTTTATCTTTTTTAATATTTTACCTTGTATGTATCGTTAGCTTTTATGGTTTGAATGTTGCACTGACTGGTTGACATTTTTAAATTTTGTTGTACATGGTTCATGTTACAATGACAATAAAGAAACTATTACTATTACTATTTATTTTTTACTCATGACTGCAGCATCTGCAGTTCCTTGTGTCTCCTTGAGACACATTTTCTCTGTTGGTGATTCAGGAGCGCAACCCCTGAGCTATAGATATGTTGCCAATCATTACAGGTTGTATAAGTTAGGGTAAGCTCATTATTGTTCTGATGTGATTTTCTGTCTTATATCTTTGTGTGTTTTTTTTACAATGAGGTGACCTTCCTCAAAGGTGATCATTCCTTTTCTGTCAGGTAATCTTGTTTTGGACCTAGGCCTCCCAGTATGCGATGTTAATGCCAAATTTTCTGACAATGCAATAAGGGTATCTTTAAAGCATTTCTTTTGACATCCCACTTTCCTTGTATTATAGGTCGAGAAATTGTTTTAGTAGATGTGGATCAGGGAACATGCTCCAGCTATTCACTTCAGCTTAATTAACCAGGGCCTCATTACCCACAGTCGGACCATCCAAAGTAAGTACTGATGTTGGTGTTTCAAAGTTCTGAAGTATTTTCTTTTATCCACATAAACCTTGCAGCTGCACTGCTTTGTAATCTAAACTGTTTTATGCACTTTGATGCTGTGGTTATTGTACACCTGGTAGGACAACACCTGAAACCTGTGTTGAATTTTGATGTGAATATTTGCCCTCTAGAAATGATGGCTGACAAGGCACACTACGTTTTCTACATTTCCTAGTTTCTCACTGTCGCCGTAAGTCTTCTTTGCTGGGTTTGATGACTGACCGGGAGCAATCTGGTGGAGAACCCATGCTTTGCCAATGGCTAAGTTTAACTGTAGGCTAAAGTAAGACATTTGGAAGTTACGGGGAAGTAGTCAGTCCATGAGTAATCCTTTCAGAGTACAACTGCAGTACACTCATCTGTATGCTGCAGTTTCATTGTTGAGCTGATACTATCTTAGTCCGATCATGAAGACAACAATAATTGAAGAGATCATTGTCACTCTGATACTGGCTACTAATGTGCTGGGGCAGGTAGTCTTAGATTAATGCTTTGGAAGTTGCTGAAGAAATGCACATTACTAGTTTAGGACAATTTGCAACAAATTCCCAGAAGAACATTTATTTTAAATAATCAAGGGCTCAGAGTCATGTCAAACTAATTCACTTTATTGCTACGTTACTTTCAGATTACAAATATTATCTGTTCGCAGATAACCAGTTTACACAGGTTGTCAATGGAGTACATGGTGATCGAAGATTCAGTCATTTGACTTGGAGAGTTTGTAAATACTCATATATTTAAACAATAGGCTCCCTTTCTCTTTCTTTTGATTTCTCCAGTCCAAGTGTTGTTACAGTTTGCACATCACAAGTGTACACAATGTATCCTTATTTTTTCCTTTAATCAACATCGGACTCTGGTCACAGCCTGACTAATCCAGTCATCCTAGATATTTGGTCATTAAGTCACTTCGTCTTTATCTTCTCTCAGTCTCATTTTTCAGTTTAATTCCCTCGTCTCGCTCAGTTCTTACAAGTGCAGCGTGTTGCTTAGCCATCCCTTGATTAGGTGTCATCATGCATTTCTCTCAGTAAATAGGGTTTTAATGATTAATGTAAATATCATTATACAATGCTAACACACTAAATCGTATACCTTTTGTGGACATGCTAAATAACGATTATATGATCACTAGTTCAAATGACAAAGTGCTCAGATGTGAATTCGCTGTACACTTGGAAATACTTCTTTCAGTATGGAAGTATTTTAGAAGTGCTTCCTTGGTAGCTCAGCTGATAGAGTATGATTTGAGCAAGAATAGTCCTAAGAAAGAGAAGCACAAAATGTTGACAGCAGACCCATCAACTCTCTGCCTATTCTTAAATTCTTAACAAATCTATGATAAGGTTACTGTTGCACAGGACTGCAGTGTGGGCAGATTGTAAGAAACAACCAATTATGCAATTTTCTAGAGGGGGAATTATTGCAAGCCAGCAGCAGTACAAGATTTGGCAATCGAATCACTTGTATCTGACCTGATGTGAGGCGGTTCCTCATCACTGCAGCCCACATTTACTCTTACGCTCAGTGAGAGATAACCCTGCCATGCCAGTGAAGTAATTTGTTCAACTGTGCGTTGACTGGGTACCATGTCTGTGACGATACGGCCCTGGCTGATCACACCAGATGGAAGACTCTATGTGATCATAACTGATAGGAGCAGAATTAGGCCATTCGGCCCATCAAGTCTACTCCACCATTAAATCATTCAATCTCCTTACTCTCCATTCCCCTACCATCTCCCCATAAACACCCATACTAATCAAGAATCTATCTTTTTCTGTCTTAATATATTCACGGACGGCCTCCACAGCCTTCTGTGGCAAAGAATTCCACAGATTCACCACCCTCTGACTAAGGAAATTCCTCCTCATCTCCTTCCTAAAATGAGTTCCTTTAATTCTGAGGCTATGACCTTGTCCTAGACTCCCCCACTAGTGGAAACATCCTCTCCACATCCACTCTATCCAAGCCAAAGCGATATCACCTTCAAGTATTTTATACATGCAAGCACTACCACAATTGTAAGAAGGCAGTTCAAGGAGATGTACCTGTAGGATAGATTGTATTGATGATATACTGATGAGAAAAAACCCTAATATAGCCTGCGGCTTCTAAATCCAATTAAACATTAAAAATGTACTCTGCAAGGCATTGTTCCAACTATTCTTGTTCCTTAAAAGATTAGTACAGGTGTGAGAGGTTATGGGAAGAAAGCAGGAGAATGGGGTTCGGAGGGAGAGATAGATCAGCCACGATTAAATGGCGGCGTAGACAATGGGCTGAATGGCCTAATTCTACTCCTATTCCATATGACCTTAAAGGAGGAAAAGATACATAAAATAAAATGTTCCAAAATAGAAACTCTCCTGAGATACACTTCTCTTGTCAATCAATGTTTGAACGGAGCACATGCACACATGCCAGTGGTAGGGTCTCTAATAGCTGCTGGCCTGTATGTAACAATTCTGCCCAGATCAGAGTAATAACCATATAACCATATAACAATTACAGCATGGAAACAGGCCATCTCGGCCCTTCAGGTCCGTGCCGAACAACTTTTTTCCCTTAGTCCCACCTGCCTGCACTCATACCATAACCCTCCATATCCTTCTCATCCATATGCCTATCCAATTTATTTTTAAATGATACCAACGAACCTGCCGCCACCACTTCCACTGGAAGCTCATTCCACACCGCTACCACTCTCTGAGTAAAGAAGTTCCTCCTCATGTTACCCCTAAACCTCTGTCCCTTAATTCTAAAGTCATGTCCTCTTGTTTGAAACTTCCCTATTCTCAAAGGGAAAAGCTTGTCCACATCAACTCTGTCTATCCCTCTCATCATTTTAAAGACCTCTATCAAGTCCCCCCTTAACCTTCTGCGCTCCAGAGAATAAAGACCTAACTTATTCAACCTATCTCTGTAACTTAGCTGTTGAAACCCAGGCAACATTCTAGTAAATCGCCTCTGTACCCTCTCTATTTTATTGACATCCTTCCTATAATTGGGCGACCAAAACTGTACACCATACTCCAGATTTGGTCTCACCAATGCCCTGTACAATTTTAACATTACATCCCAGCTTCTATACTCAATGCTCTGATTTATAAAGGCCAGCATACCAAAAGCTTTCTTTACCACCCTATCTATATGAGATTCCACCTTCAAGGAACTATGCACGGTTATTCCCAGATCCCTCTGTTCAACTGTATTCTTCAATTCCCTACCGTTAACAATGTACGTCCTATTTTGATTTGTCCTGCCAAGGTGTAGCACCTCACATTTATCAGCATTAAACTCTATCTGCCATCTTTCAGCCCATTTTTCCAACTGGCCTAAATCACTCTGTAGACTTTGGAAATCCTCTTCATTATCCACAACACCCCCTATCTTGGTATCATCTGCATACTTACTAATCCAATTTACCACCCCTTCATCCAGATCATTGATGTACATGACAAACAACAAAGGACCCAACACAGATCCCTGAGGCACCCCACTAGTCACCTGCCTCCAACCCGACAAACAGCCATCCACCATTACCCTCTGGCTTCTCCCATTCAGCCACTGTTGAATCCATCTTGCTATTCCTGCATTTATACCCAACAGTTGAACCTTCTTAACCAACCTTCCATGAGGAACCTTGACAAAGGCCTTACTGAAGTCCATATAGACAACATCCACTGCTTTACCCTCGTCAATTTCCCTAGTAACCTCTTCAAAAAATTCAAGAAGATTAGTCAAACATGACCTTCCAGGCATAAAGCCATGTTGACTGTTCCTAATTAGACCCTCTTTATCCAGATACTTATATATATTATCTCTAAGTATCTTTTCCATTAATTTGCCCACCACTGAAGTCAAACTAACCGGTCTATAATTGCTAGGTTTACTTTTAGAACCCTTTTTAAACAATGGAACAACATGCGCAGTACGCCAATCCTCCGGGACTATTCCCGTTTATAATGACATTTGAAATATTTCTGTCATAGCCCCGGCTATTTCTACACTAACTTCCCTCAATGTCCTAGGGAATATCCTGTCAGGACCTGGAGACTTATCCACTTTTATATTTTTCAAAAGTGGCAGTACTTCTTTTACTTTGAAACTCATAGTATCCATAGCTACTCTACTAGTTTCCCTTACCTCACATAATTCAATATCCTTCTTGGTGAATACCAAAGAAAATAAATTGTTCAATATCTCCCCCATCTCTTTTGGCTCTGCAGATAGCTGTCCACTCGGTCTCTCCAATGGACCAATTTTATCCCTTGTTATCTTTTTGCTATTAATATAGCTGTAGAAACCCTTTGATTTTACTTTCACCTTGCTTGCCAAAGCAACCTCATATCTTCTTTTAGCTTTTCTAATTTCTTTCTTAAGATTCTTTTTACATTCCTTATACTCCTCAAGCACCTCATTTACTTCATGCTGCCTATAATTATTGAAGATCTCCCTCTTTTTCCGAACAAGATGTCCAATTTCCCTTGAGACCAGGGCTCTTGTGGGTCTTGTGAGTAATGTGGCTGCTCAAGCCCAATAATACTGACGTAGGCTGGCCTTTGAGATGGAGGGTGCACGTTTGAGCTTGTTATCCTTTCCCCTGGCCCTCAAGAATGTTGCAGCCTGCCAGGCACAGTTTGGACTGAGTCGAGGGTGGCCCTGCGTCTTTGGGTATGAGTTTGTCTCCGGTGCAATCTCCTGAGATCTGGACATGGAGCGTGCTCGTGGTCTTCCTTCCTGCCTTCCGGCTGAGTGAGTCAGGGCCCCGCCTCCCTCCAGGCTTGGGCTCGCTCGGTGCAATCAACGATTTCCTTGTATGTCCAAGAGGCTTGTTGTGACACTGATCACTGGTCCTCAGATGGCAGGCTTTGTAGATATTGAACCCTTCACTCCATTATTTCCTATGGTGTATATCGGTGGGGCTGGAGACGACAAGGGGTGAGTCTATTTTGTTGGACCAACTCCGATTGGGGTGGTTTGTAGGGGTCTGTCTATTTGTTCAGCGATTACAGGGTAGAGGCCAAGGCTGTGTAATTTAGGTAGACGCCACACCAGATAGCAAAAAAATATGCCTGGTGGGTTCCCCACATACAGGGCTAAGATGAACATCCAATCCAGTTCTTCAGCTCCCACTTTTCTCTCTCAGCTGTCAGTTCAAATATATTATAAAAATGCTTCCACATCATCCTGCTCTATAAGCTTAGTGAGAAGACCGTAGGTCATACATATCTCCCACCAGCATCACAGGTGCACATGCCTCCACTGCCACAAAACATCAGTGGGTCTGTTACTCATGCAAAGTTTTTGGTCAACTCTTGGGTGGCCTGCTGTTCATCTAAGGGGACTTGCTGTTCAATACAGTTCTTCAGTAAGTGCTGGATCAGTTCCTCCAGTGTGTGAGTTGTGAGTGTAGTCATGTTCACATTCTTTGCTAGTTAGGGAAGATGCCGGACCAATAATATCTACACCAACACTCTCATGGAAGCGTGAATTGACATGAAAAGGTTTATTGACAGATACAAATAAAGCTATGGGTAGGAGCAATTCCAACTCCATGCATGTGCAGGCACTGTCCCTCATCATCAGTGGGCAGGTGAGGAGGCACTTGCAGTCACAGGCTTGTCCGGTGGTTCAGTCTTGCTCCAAGCCTGCAAAGATAGGCTCAGATGGTAAGGTTTAAGAAAGAACTGTAGCTGCTGGAAAAATCGAAGGTAGACAAAAATGCTGGAGAAACTCAGCGGGTGAGGCAGCATCTATGGAGCGAAGGAATAGGTGACGTTTCAGGTCGGGTCGGATTTGAAGAAGGGTCTCAAAACCAAAACATCACCTATTCCTTCACTCCATAGATGCTGCCTCACCCGCTGAGTTTCTCCAACATTTTTGTCTACCTCAGATGGTTGGGAGTAATCAATTTTCTCCTCTCCCCTCTTCTAGCTGGGGCTGCCTTGGTTTTAAGGAGGAGGGTTGGCGACGTGCAGGTGAGTTGATCCAATACTGGCTAATTGTACGCAGCTGTTGGTCCTCTGGCTATGGCCTCAGCTCAGTCCAGAGGACCAGTATTTTCCAGCAACCAAACATTGTTGATGGTTGTTACCATTGGCCCCTCCTGGCCTGTCTGCCAGTGACTGGGGTTGAACCAGCCTTGAGGAGGACGTGTTGTCACAGTATCTAGTGTGGGAGTCCGGTGTTGGTTTTGAGAATAATGTGGCCTGCTCAGTGAGGTCTCAAGACTGATGATGCTGGACTGGTAGAGCACACTGACATTTAATTGCTCACTCTTTCGGTGAATTTGGAAGATTTTGCAGATACTCTGTTGCTGGCTTTTCTCCAAAACTATGAGATGTACACTTCAGGTAGTCTGGGTTTCAGAAGCATGCGGAAGGTCAAAGTTTGCTGCTGACTGATAGACCACGTGATTTGTGCTAGATATGCGATTTTGTAATTCAAGCACCCTATTGCTTGATTGAGTAAACTATCATCATATCATATCATCAGTTTCATCATGGGAGGTGGCTCCTGAGATATAGGAAGTGGTTATATTTTCCAGAGACTCACCAACAACCATTATGGTTAGATGGCAGCTTGATACAGCAGGAGCAGCTTGATGTAGAACTTTGTCTTGTAGATGACCCATTCTCTTGTGTGTTTCAATGATTGACTCAATGATGTCGTATAACTTGGCCTCTGGGTTTGCACAAATGACTGCACACTGTAATTCAACTGAGATTCAGTTGACCTTGGTGTGCCGTGTAGTAACATGGAATTATGTACCAGCCGACATTGTTATCACTTTTCATAAGAACAGAATCCCCAGGCTGTCAGAGTGTAGATTTGTATTCCATGTGTTACTCTGCATTTATTTTCAACTTTTTTTTGCTTTACTTTGTCATGCTCATGTCAAGATTGATTATTATTTCACGTAATATCTCATGTGTGCACGTGCTGAGATGTGTATAGCTGGCAGTGCTAGATGTAAACTTGTTGTGAATCATA